>JANIJG010005340.1:0-10507 GCA_024611175.1 Megaceryle torquata
TGGGGCTCTGAGCAACCTGCTGTAGTGGGAAGTGTCCCTGCCATTGGCAGGGGGGTTGGAATGAGATGATCTTTAAGTTCCCTTCCAACCCTGACAATTCTGAGTCTATGATACGTTTGTGCCGCCCACCACCAACACCACTGGGACACTTCAGTGGATTGTCCTCAACATAGGAAAAAAAAAAAAAGGACAAGATGGAATTTTTCAAGCTTTAATTCTTATAAAAACTTGTATTTGATGCGTGCGTACAATTTATACCTAGACAAACCATCCTGCTTCCCTTGGTGATGCTTTTGGCTTTTTTGGTATTAAAGCAGTTACGGTTCACAAAGAAAATATGATGCTCCTTGGAATTCATGGGAAAGTGCAGTCTTGCTAATCGAATTCTGTATGAAGTGGGTCTGTTCTAATTGCATAGTGCTTTTTATAAAGAGAATACTCATCAAAGAGGGTTATAAGGAGCAAGGAGGGAGCTATAATACAGACATGCCTAATACTGCTTTTGCTGTGATCTGTATCAATCTATGCATGTTAGAGTGGGTCAAACTGCAAGAACTAGCTCAACCATTTGTCTTTGACATAAATAGAAGAAGGCTGTCGTGTTATTTTTCATAGGTTTTAAAATACAGAGTTAATAATGGCTATTACATTGCCTGTTTTCACATGATACGTTCAATTACCTCTGCGGTGAGGGAGTAAGGAGCTGATATTCCATTTTCCTTTCAAGGCATTTGTCATCTGCTTTCAGCGTCAGACCGTTGGTGCTTCTGAGGACTGACATTTTTTTTTTTGGCTGTTTTTTCTTCCCCTCTGCACGTCAGTAGGAGCCGAATGAATGGGTCTCATCAGTCATCCTCTACCCATGAGGGCAGCCAGATCTAGCACAGCAGGATCTCTTAAATATTCCTTTAAAATGTTTTCATCAGTGAAGTTTTGCATTCTTCATAAACAAAGATTAAAAAAAAACCCCAACCCTATATATGTTGTTCCTCTGCAGGAGGGTCATGGAGCCAGAACTCAAGTTCACAGTGGACTGTGTTTATGCACAAAGCTGTTATTGCAGGAAAAATGTGCCACTAATAGCAATGTGCATGTATTTAGTTGAGTTTTCAGGAAAAATAGAACTTAAGTCATAACTTCTTGGTACTGTGTACCTAATCAACTAAAAAAGTGTATCATAGCAATAAATACTAATCTGGGAAGAGGTTATCTGCTGAGAACAGATCCATAGGACAACAAAACCTTACACAGGGTAGATGAATCTTTTAGGGAACAGTGTGACTCTACAGCCTGCTTAAAGTCAGGAACTTGAGATATTAGAGTGTCCTTAAAAGTGGGACATCATAAAATACAGAGTATTTATAAAGCTAATGCAAGGAATTAGTCAAATCAGGAGGAGCCCAATGAATGTGTAACTACCTGCAACCTGAATCTTGTTCCATTCATTCTAAATCCCAAGGTGACAATTAGTGGTCAGCTCTCACCTCTTTTTCCCTCTCTTTATGGATATGTTTATTTCCAACTCACTTTTTAGTTCACATGTGATAGTGCTTAGATCTAGGTAGAGACCTGAGTTCATTAGAAACTGCTATCAGGGGTTAATTCACTTAGGATATTAACCACTTCTTTCCTGTGACTGTTTCTAGCAATCAATCATGTTGTTCTTTGTGTGACTGGCAGAAAAGGCTTCTGGAGAGAATTGTTCAACTAAAATCAAGTGTTCTTTAGGGATGTTGTTATGATCACAGTGGTGAAATTAAAATACCCAGCCTTTCAACCGTGGTCACCTATGCTGGATTTCAATATGAAATAGCTGTGATTTTTTGAGATTTTATTACAGGCTGTAAGCATGTCCTCAGTAGCTGTGAAAATCAGGCCATGACTGGAGTGTGAGCACGTGCTGAGTATTTAGGTGCTTCTTAGGAGGGACGGGATATGTCCTTTCCTACTTTTTTACTTTATTTTACTTTTATTTTATGTTACTTTACGTTACTTTACTTTACTTTACTTTACTTTACTTTACTTTATTTTACTTTACTTTACTTTTTACTTTACTTTTTACTTTACTTTTTACTTTACTTTTTACTTTACTTTTTACTTTACTTTACTTTTTACTTTACTTTTTACTTTATTTTACTTTATTTTACTTTAATTTACTTTACTTTATTTTATTTTATCCCATGATTTTATGGTTTCTTAAAGGTGCTTGCAGTAAAATCAATAGGATCTTCAGGTACTCTGCACTTGTTAAAAGCAAGCCAGGTCTTGATTTTCCAGGGTGCTAAGCACCCTTTGTGCCGGGTGACTCAGAAGCAGCTGTGCTTGCTCAGCAAGTCACAAATTGGAGTCCTTACTGCAGGTAGGCACAATGGAAAATACTGGCTCTTTTCCCAGAATGAATCAGGTTTAGCACTATACAGAAGAGGAGAGCTTGTCTTACCCACCCTTTGTCCTCCTGCTCACAGCCTGCTTATATTTAGCTGCTATTGCTGGTACAGAATAACTCATTTAGATGCAAGAGCCCAGTCTTCATGCTTCAGTCACTCTAAAGGCTTCCCTAGCAAACAGCATTGCAGCGCTTTTATGGTGAAGAGAGCCCTAAAACTATTTAAAGCTGTTAGCGTATATGAAGTGTCTTTCTTGAGAACCACATTGCATAATGCTGGCTAAGTGCTGCTGAGTTGCATTTGGTGAATCAGTATCAGCAGTACTTGACATCTGATTACTTACAGAAACTAAGAGAATCTCATTCCTTTTTCTTTCTTTGATGTCAGTAAAAAACATTTGTAATGCAACTCCACTAAACTAGAGAAATGAGGAAAATCCTACTGTAGAGAGGCTTCTCTACAGAGTGCTAGATTGAAGACTATATTGTTGAGAGGGTGAATAACAACAGCTGAAGCTCCTGGCTTGTGTCTTCTCCCTCTTATGTCACCAGCCCAACAATTTTGTCGCAAAACAATAGGAAAAGCAAAACTAATCATCTAAAATTAACGGGGTCTTCCCACCCAAGGATGCTGCAAGAAATCCAAGCACCGTACGTTGGCCATTTCTAAACTAGGCATCATTAGCTTTTTGTAGCCAGCTACTGTATCTCTCATGTAGGGACATCTCAAGCTGCACTTAATTTATGTTTATAAAGTGAACTGGGATGCTTGATGGAGGCTGCTCGGTTTGTGGAACAGCTGCCTCCCTAAAAATAATGAATTTCTGTGGTCAGCATATATTGTTGACTTCACAGCTTTTATAGATTTCCCATACTCTAAATATGAAATCTTTCCAGCTACTAGACAAATCAGTCGTTCTTGTAATGGATTCCTTATCTTGACAATGACTATTCCTGTTTTGTGAATACAAAAAAAAATAAATAAAAATTTTGATCATTGGCTCTATTTACTGGCACTTTTCAAGTGAAGGTTAATATATCTTCTATAGCTATTGATTTCAAATGGTGCACATGTATTGATTGAAAGTGAAGTTCTCTGTCCTCTGTAGCAGAGGACTCTTCCAAGTAGAAACACTAATAGTGAAAGTAAGCAAAATACACTATTTTAAATGAAACTGGCAGAACGTAGTTTCAGACAAATGTACTTGCAACTTCGCTTACCGCAGGATGGTATTTGGAGACAGACTGTCTGAAAAGAGACAGAAAATTTTCTCCTGTGAGACTAATATCAGGATCATTTTGTTCCATCTTCCCATAAATGCAAGGAAGTCAGCTCTAAGTGAACTTAATTCTAAAAAAGCACTGTTGGTCATTCATAAGCAGTTTAGAGTCTGGGTGGTACCGTAACAGAACAATGAACCAAAACTCATTTTCTTTTTTCACGTTAAAATAAACCAGTAGAACATACATGTGTCTTGAACGCCGTGTCAATATTTATTGCAGTCTCTAGGAAGAAATGTATTATCAAGTTTTGTTAAATGATTCAGCATGAAACGTTTGGCTTAGCTGGGTCTAGCTCTGTAGCTTGCTATGGGGCTGTAGGCTGATTGTGGTTTACCAGTTGACTAGAAGTCGGAATTACCTGTCATTTGTTTCTCCCAATGTGAGTGGATCTTAAATTTGCATGAAAATGAAGAGTAATTGCTTCCCATTGAGGGTGCTTCTCATCTTCCTTTGGCAATTAGCAAATGGGATTTTGCCTGAAAAGCCTGAGCTCTGGGCTATGGCCAGAGGAGCTTTTGAACCCACTCTGCTCCACACCGCTGCCCAGGCACCGGTTCCTGGAGAAGGCAACTGCTGGTGGCATTGCTGCCTGTCTGGATGCTGCCAATCCCTCCTCCCGGCACAGGTGAGAAGGGGCCCTGTGGTCTCAGCTGAAAAGTGATAGTTTTGGGCCTGCCTTTTGGAGGGGTTAAAACTAGGTGCTTCAGTGTGCCTCCTCTCTTTACTGCTGGCAGGTATTCTTACCAGCCACAAATGGCTGTTATTAGTCGCTGCCTTCCAGGGGCAGGGAGGAGATGCATGCCAGCAGGTAGTTCTGGGCTCAGCAGAGATTTATGTGTCTGTTAGGAAGTGAGATGCGTTAGGAAATCGCTCCATAAGCTGCCCCTAAGCTTTGATTTGGCTTTTATTGAAACAGCGTTAGAGAACTTGATCGGTGGGCTGTTTCATCTCTGCTTTGATACAGATTGAAAGGCTTAGCATAACATAGAGCATATAATTTTTACAGATAAAATGTTGGTGAGGATTAAAATAGAGATGATAAACTTTGTCTCTGGTTTTGTTTAGCATTCTGTTTAGATACTGAAAGCCTGTTCTCACTGAAGAGGAGATTCCATTTACTACCTGACTATTAACTCTAACCTGAGTTGATCTAGCATGAAACCTTGGTGCTGAATGTTCTAATAATTCTCATTTGAGTTGGTTAACAGAGAGGAAGTAAACACAGCAGCTAGAGTTAGCAGAATTTGGCAGCTCATAAAAGAATATTTTTTTTTTCTTTCCTGGTACATTAGTTCCCTTAACAATTGAATAATCTAATCTGATTCTACAGCCTTTGATAATAACATTTATTTTCTAAAAAGTTTGCCACGTTCTGTATCTTCAGTAAGAGTAATTAATTTAAGGAGAGTTAATTTGGGTATGGTTAGCTTACTGTGAATCTGTAGCCTGACGTGAAGCAAAGATCTCTATTATGAATCAAATCACAGTAACACTTCTGCAACTCTTCCATTCTCTGGAGGTGTTTGATTCAAACAGTGACCTAAACTGGTCACTTAATATTTTGTCCACCAGTTTACAAATTAAGCATTTATCATGGAAAGGTTGTGCTTCAAAAGGTTATGGGGCTCACCTTGTCCTACCTCAGGCAAGAATCCTGCTTGTTGCAGTATGGTTTTACCAATGGACCCTGGATCTGTAGTTTTGTTCTGTCTGCTGAATATCCAGCTGAACCATAGATCATGCAACAGGTGCTGTCCCTTCCCTTTGTTAAATGCCACCACTTGTACACTAGACACCTTAGATACAGAATTTTTGCTGCTTTTTTTTTTTTTAAATAATATTTTGGGGACCATAATACAATCCCTCATATTGTAGTGTTGGTATACACAAGAGTTGCCCTTCAAGCATGTCAGTATTCACCTTTCCGTTACCATTTTAGACTTTACTGGGACTTAGATCTTTCCCAGAATCCCAGGAATGGAATACTGCACACGCCCATGCCTGCCTTCATTCTTGGAGGTGGACAAGACATCAGATCAGATGTCAGAAGCTCTTGAACTAATAGAAAAGGAGCCTTGGTATAGTGGTTAAAGAAACATTGATTTTTTTTTTTAGTGCTAGAAATATTTGTGTGTAGGATGGATTTCCACATTTGCCCTTTACTATTGCATTGAAAAAAATAATAATATATCCTCACCTGTTTATTTTTCAGGTAGAATTGTGTGGGACACACAAACTTTTGCCACCTTGTTTGACCTTGTTCTAAGATATTTACATCTTGGAACCCATTTGAATTTTCTTGTTGTGTTGGACTTTGAAGCATTTGGCAGTGAAAGAGATGATGTTGACATACCAAATATTACTTTTAGTTTTAACTGCTTATCATACTGTATATGCTGCATGGAAATGAGAACCATTTCAACAAAATGACTTCATCTCCTGCTTTTTTCAAGGTAGAAGTTTATTTATTTAAGGGAAGGTTCAAAATATTGAGCCTAGTATACCTGAGCAAAATAATAACAAACCTTCCTTCAGTATATTTCAAAGACATCCGTGTTTGGGCATTAGTGCTCCTTTGCCTAAAGACAAAGGAAAAAAAAAGGAACAAAAAAAAGGAAAAAACTCAAACCAGAAAACTGCAAAGCCCAACTAACCTGTATGTCAGTCAAGGCATGCCCACTCTGGAAGGTGTTGGTACAGCCAGTCCAGCCCCTACCAGCCACGGCAAGTATCAGAGCCACAGGTGGAGAATTTCAGAATGGACCTTTTATCTTAAGGCAGATGAAGGAACAGCATTTCCCTTTCCTGCTCTGCATGGCTAACAAGACCACATCTGCTGCCTTTCCATCTCACCTTGAAGTTCTCTCTGTTTCTCCTGAGATGGAAAATTCTGGTTAAAAATGAGTCTCACGGGTTCATCTCCCTCACTGTGGCTGCTTGTTTCTTCAAGTGGAGCCAACTACCTCTCTGAGTCTCAAGAGGCCCTCATGCCCCGTTTTGACTCCCACCTGGTGCTATATTAGAATAAACCAGTATGGATTCATCTGAAACTATAAGCTGAATTCTAAGGTAAGGCACAACATAAAGCAAGCCAACTGAAAGTAAATGTCCCGCGTGAAAACTGGGGGGAGGTTAAGCTGCAGGAGAGTAATAATTGCAATAATAAACATCCCAGAGGAAGAGCAACCCAAGTGAGCTTTCCTACAGTCCTCTTGAATTCACAACCAAACCATCAGTTACTGCTTCCCTGACCTACGGCGTCTGCTAGAGACCTGCTGGGACCCTGCTGTGCTGGGCAGGGACCATGCATGTAGCTAGGGGCAGTTCCTGCCTTCAACAGGTCGTTTTCTAAGTAGATTAATCTAAATGGGCTTTAGCATCTACAAAAATATTAGCATAGCAGCTAAGAATTCCTTCCTGGAACCTGAATCTCTGCGATACCAGAAGAGCTTACCGAGAGAAGAGGCAAAAGCTCCATTGTTCGACATCCAAAGAAAATGAAGGGACTAGAAGACTGCAGGGAGCAATCTTGCGTTGGCAAAGGAGCACGCTGGAGATAACCTAATAGGTCTTTGTCATCTCCAACCTTGGTGTATTTTACGTGATACAATTCATAAGTCTTGAGGAGGAGGCATTTATCTGTCATACAAAAAATAACCTTTAAGCATCAAATGAGAAGTTTATTACTGGAAGTTTATAATAACTCCCTTGAGGGAGGACACAGAAGTACGTTCTGCTGTGCTGACATCATATTTATTGGCAAAAAGGGTAGATGCTCCTTCCTCTCTGTGTTCTGCCATCTCCTCACGTATATTAATTTCTCCCGTAGAGCTGTAGTAAAGACCTTGGCCCTCTATGCTGAAAAGTGCACGCCAAGTTTAAATCAGCCGCTATCAGGCAGGATTTAGAGAGAACTGCCATTCCTTTCTCAGTGTCTGGAGGCTGCTGAATTTGAATTACACCGAATGAAGGTTGAATGCAATTCAATGCAGTTGCTGTTGAGTGTAGCCAGCCAGCCTTCGCGTGTGATGCGTTACCATGTGGTCTCTTGAAGATAAGTCTGAGCGAGGTCCCAAAGAGAGATACATCTTTGCAATCTTCTGCTGTAGAAGTTCAAATGGGACATACAGAAAAAGACACTACCCCCCTCTCCCCCTCTTTTTTTTTTCTTTTCCATAGTGTATAATAGAATCTGAAGAAGGAAAGAACTCGCGACACTATTTATATGATTATGACCAAATGAAAAGTAGAAGTCACGCTGTAGTTTAAATGTTTAAGGAACTGTCTGTATAGCAGAGAATGGAGCAGTATCAAGAAGGAGAATTTAGCAGGCAAAAAAAAAAAAAAACAGGTATGAATTAATTATTTAGATTGCTGTGTAGATATTCTTTGCCTTTTATTTCAATTTTTAATTATTAGCCTTTATACTTAAGGTTAAAAAAATTCATCTGCAGATCTGTTGGACCCTATAAATACCATGTAAGTTGAAGGAATGAGTAGTTGCTGTGTTTCAGTCAAGCAATAAAAATTATATAAAGTAGATACAACGTGACACCCTATACAATAATATGAGAAAAATATTGACTCCGTGTTTGAAAACCAGAGTGCAGAGCTTCTGAATACTTTTGATTTAGTCTCTTCTGCTTTGATTCAGTGTCTTCTCAATCAGAGTTTGTAAAAATAATGTCAAATTCTTCACGTTACTTTTCCTCCAGAGGAATATAGAAAGTCAGTCTCTCTTTGGATTGGGTACAAAAAGAAATAATCTATTTTTTTCTCACCTGCAACAGAACATAAGTGCAGTATGGCTGTTAGTGAGCTTGCAGGAGCAGATGATGTAGACGGTTGAGAATTTTCCCACTTTTCACTGTGCGGGAGTGACGTGCACACTAGTGTTGCACAGATCGATTAGAACCAACTCAGTAAGTTCCGTAGTCACTTTCTGGAGCAGGAGGACAGATTATACAGACTCGAAAGCTCACAACTTTTCACTTGTTCTGCTTCTGTTCTTGAATGAACTGAGTTGTAAGTAGTGGAGAGGTCCACACACTGTCCAATACAGGACTTCATTCTGGGACTAGTCCTCCAAAACAGTATATGCTGTGCTGAAATTTGATGTTGATGTTACTTTACATCCTTTTCATTATACTTTGAGTGGATTCTAATAGAACTGATACTCTTTTTTTTCTGACAAAACATTCTTTCGTAGCTGTCACTATGGATTTGTTCTTTCTATCATAGAATCCTAGAATGGTAGGGGGTGGAAGGGACCTCTGGAGACCAGAGTCCACCCCCCCTGCCAATTCTTCTACTGTGTTAAGAAAGTCCTTTGCAGGTGTATCTTGAATCATGAGGTCCTTGACTACTCAGCCTATAGCTGTTTGCTTTTTGATATGAGCAGACAGATGTTGGCCCTGGTTTTAAAACCACATGTAGTCCTCAGCTTTAGGCTGTCTTTGGCCGTATCTCCAAGTGCTCTACAGTGCCATTGAAAATCACGAGGACCACTGAAACCAGTATGCACCAGCTGGATTTTTCATTTCCTGGCATCTTTTAAAGGCATAGGCCTGGTAACAGTCTTTCATGTTGAATCTTATGGAAGGAATAAAAGGACTGCAGCTGAGTTCAAGAGGCTCCAAATGGAATTGAGCCCAAGAGTGACTTTTGCTTTTGCCTCTGTGAGGAGAGTCAGTCTTTCTAACGAGGTCCTTACTTTCATAGGTGCTTTGTACCTACAAATAAAATCACATTTCTTAAGAAATATCTCACTAGGCAGAGGGCAAAGCACCTGTTACCTAAAACCATGTAAAGAAGAAAGGTGCTCAAAGCTTTTCTGTTGAATGGCTTTCAAGATCAGCTCTGTTTGGTATGTTTGGAATATGTCATATGAGGTACATTAGGCAGCTCTCCCTATATGGGCGTGTTCCCACAAAGGGTTCAGCACATGCTAGCTTTGTCCTCAGTTTGAGAGGACACTTTCAGATATTTTAAGATAAGTTTAGGTATTTAATATATGTTTACTGTTTATTTACTTTTTGTCATGGAATTAGGTAAGATTCCCATTTGTTTCCCTTTCCTGGCACTGTGTGTATTTATTTCCCTTATGTCACTACAGGCTGTGTTTACTTCTTTCAGCACCATCCTTCCTGTTAGGAGTGCTAACTCTAGAGCTGAACTCGTAGGTGGCACGAATTGATGCCAAATCCTTCCCATGTCTGTCTGTAGAAGGATGAAGGACCGTAATTTGTCCTGGATTCTGGGTTTGTCTGGATTATTATTTTATACACGTGTACATATATAAGTCTGTGTATGTTCTGTGCTTCCAAAGCGCAGCTGAAATTAAAAGAGAAACCTGGAGCAGTTTAACATTCCCAGCACAGTTTATTGTTTTTCTTAAGCAAACCTTGAAAGGTTCTCCCATGCCTCTGTGGGGCTGGCTATTGCTGTCCTGAGCCATCTTTCAGGCTCTTGTCCCACATGATGCAGTAGGCATGTGCCATGTCTAGCGTACATCCTGCTATTTAGCCCATACTGGAGGGGTTGTAAACAGCTGTAAGGGTCCTCCTGTCACCCAGGAATATGTGAATCAGATTGTTCTAGTACAAAACAGAATGGCTTGGGGAGGAGTGGCTGGAAAGCTGCCCATCAGAAAAGGACCCGGGGGTCCTGCTAGAGAGCCAGCTGGACATGAGCCAGCAGTGTGCCCAGGTGGGATCCTGGCTTGTATCAGAAATAATGTGGCCTGCAGGAGAAGGGAAGTTATCGTACCCTTGTAACTCAGCCCTTGGGAGGCCTCAGCTCGAATGCTGTGTTCAGTTCTGGGCCCCTCATTATAGG
>JANIJG010005340.1:18930-33285 GCA_024611175.1 Megaceryle torquata
GTGGTAAAGAACTTCCTCCTCATTTCTAATCTAAATCCTCTCCTTTCTAATTTAAAGCCATTGCCCCTCGTCCTTTCACTCCAGGCCTTTGTCAACAGGCCCTCCCCAGGCTTTTTGTCAGCTCCCTTCAGGTACTGGAAGGTCACTATTAGGTCTTCCCTGGAGCCTTCTCTTCTCCAGGCTGAACAATCCCAGCTCCCTCAGCCTGTGCATCATAACTGAACAAAAAGTAAATCATCCTTTAGCAGAAGTGAAAGTCAGTATATGCAGCTTTCAGAAGAATGAGAGCTTTTAATCAAGAGTCATTAACAATTTTGCCACTAAAATGTTTCACCTGATTATACAGACAGTTCCTTTGATTAAAGGTGAACTTGGCTAAAATTAACCTCTACCCAGGTAAGGACAGGCCAGTTTGCCAAAGGCAGTGACAGAGACAGCACCAGATTCAGCTGTTTATCACAGAGTCGAGCCCTCAGGACTGAATTTGCATCAGTATACAAATGTGTAAGGTAATCTTAGAGAGAATTAGATTAGATGTGAAACATGAATGGGCTCCCTTGCAGTGTCTCTGCGGAACTGACTCTCTGACTGAGAGTATGGTATCGAGAAAGACTTGAGGGGAATTTTAGGTAAAGGATAAGTAGCGTAAGTAGAAAGTTCTGGTACGGAATTGCAATTTTTTAATACATTGTGGCTGACCCAGAAGCCCCAAAAGCATGGCCCTGTAACACTTGACAGTGTAAAGATCCCAGCTGATTTTCAAAGTGAGAGAAGTGAAGAAAGATGTTCTCATTCTGGGGCAAGATTTTCAGCAGGATGTTGAAATGAGAAACATGCAAACCCAAAACCTGGATTAATGTCATCGGAATATTTTGTTTTCCTTTAGAACCTTTTTCTTTTTTTTCCATATTAAAACTTTTTACATATAATTATAATATTTTTTTTTCTTCTAGACACAAAGTTCTGATCTGAAATAAATAACAGCTTTTCCCTGGGAAAATGTTGAAATGGGACAGCTTGTCCAACACATGATTATTTCTTAAAGCTAACAGTCTATGTTTTTCAGGTTCCATTAATTGATATTCCATGATGGGAAACCCCCTAACATTTAATTAGAAAATTCCAAGCCAACTCAGTTTTAAAGTTTGTTCAATAACAGGGTTCTTACCAATGGCTTCTTTGCCAGCAATTTATTCACCCAACTCAATTTTCTATGTGCAATTTTTATGCTTTTACCTTCTGTGGGCTTTCACAGAGCGGTCAGAAATGCTACTGTAGTACTAACCTTGAGCTGGTATTTCTATCGAAGTAATAAAGCGTCCTTAGCTCCTGGTTCCTTTTGTTCTTCACTCTACTTATCAGATATCCATAAGTAGAACACTTTATTAACACCAAGGTCACTGCCTATTTTAACTTACAAAAGGATAAAATAGAAGGATAGAGAAATCTTTGCGCTGATGTCATCTTACTAGCAATCTGTAGAAAGACCTCTCTTTCTCAGAAACCTAAAAAAAAACCATTTCTGCATCTACCATTTTGCTTTGATGTTTGGTAAAAAAAGAATTTTTATTCCTAGTGAAGCACTACAGAGATGCATATATATATATTTATTTTTTTACTTAAGAGGAAGTGAGGAAGATACAAATCCGAGAGCCGTTACTTGGGAAGATGCAGTTGAGCAAGGGAAATCTTCTCCCCTCCTTGAAAGCTATTCATTATATTAATTCTATGTTATTTCTATCCTAAAGTTTCATTACCTTAATAACCAGAATCTCATCAGGAGGTCCTAACAGGTAGAGGTTGCTTGAAGCTGACCTTGAGCTGCAGTGGCAGAAGACTACTGATGGCCTGCAGACTGTAATTAGAGTACCGTAAAACTAGAAGGTGGCAGCATGTATTAGCAGTAAGATGCTAACTTCGAAGGGGTAAGTCTGGATTCTACAGAAGTGTCACTCATTCAGGAAGAAGTGAAATGTTACGCTAAAGAATAAATTTACATCTAGAATCCCTGGAGTTTAAGGAATGGTGAGGGTTAGCTTGGTGAGAGAAAAACAAGTGCATACAGATCTGCACAGCTTTTAAAATACCTTTCTTTCCTCTCCCCCACCTCTTTTTTTTTTTTTTTTCCCATTCATCCTTTCCTCAGTCTGTCTTTAGAGAAAAGTATAAGAGAATTTAAACAGGGGAAACTAATATAAAAAACCTTTCATGCAAAGAAACAGTACATCTGTCTTTACATTGTTTCTGTTCACGGCTGGCTAGTTTTACATTTTCTGATCAGCGACTGGCACTGTGACCAGTAAACCAGTTACTTCTAAGAGCAGCAGTGGTCTGTCTGGAGGTCCTGCATTATTGATTTTCTGCTTGTACATTCTGGTTGCCTGTCAATCAGTGGGCTTAAATGCAAGATGACAGTCAATAAGCAAAAGTCCTGAGCTCCCACAGATAGAACAAAATAATTCTGAAGCTTCAGATGCGTGCGGAAAACAGCAGCATCCTGAAGAAGTAAATCTGGTAACCCTTCTAAAAGAACAACACAAACTTATGTTCTTCTTAACCCATCTCTTGTTACCTTTTATTGAGTCTGCTCCTTACGAGATGCCTATGAAAATCTGCCAAGCCCTCTATGGAAAGCATATGGGGTGAACAAGCAACTTGAGAAATATTTGGGGAAAAAAGTTCTCTAGGGGTGAGATGTTGGGGTACGTTGTGAAAAGCAGGTTCCATACAAAGCAGTTCTGTGGCTGAATTTTTCCCTAGCAACTCCCTTCACTACTGACTCTCATTCAAGTGGATCATTACCCAAGTTAGGCTACTGCAAGGTGTTTTTTCTTCTGTTGTATCATCTTCTCCTTCCACAGGTAACAAGATGCACTGGCAAGCGTATCTGCTGCCTATGGATTGCATTAATGCAGACCAAAATGAATTCCTAGGGTTACAAAATGAAATTAAAGTGCTGTGACTATTAGTAATTAGGTTACTGAGAACCTGTGGTGTAAAAGTTAAATCTCTCATTACACTGATAACGGGTGAACTGTATTATCTGTTCATCTTGCTACACAGCACAATTTAGTATAGAGATACCCAAGTTAATTTTAAACAAGCTAGGCTGGATACCAGAAGTGATCTGTCTGTAAAGCACTCGGTTTAACATAGTCTAATTGATTTTTCTAAGAAGTAGAATACATTAGCTTATATGTAACTTACACTGTCGTGTTTAGACTACTTTTGATACCCAAGCTAATTCCCACAGGTATCCAGTACTGGGTCAGGTGTCCTCCTATTACACTGAGGTGTATTGTGCGTGGAGCCCTGTTGGTTAAGCTTATTCCTGCAGGGTTAGAATATAAATGAGGATTGCTCAGAGTGAATTGAGATGAAATAGTAGTGATGTTAGGAATTTGGTAGCTCTCGCTCTTAGTCAGTAATCCCGAGCTTCGTTGAAAGCTGCTTGCAGAGCATATGGAGTTTCCCTTTGATATTTGTTAATGAGAATCCCCACACGATGTGTTTAAGGGCGTTCTTCACCAATTCCCAGTTCAGTTTTAAAAAATTGTGGAAAACAGCAGGAAATCTTCACTAGGAAGGACTTGTTGGTACAGGCAGAGGAGCTGCCCTAAGGGTAGCAACGATAGTTGCTATCGCATAACTTTATGACCAGTAATATTTATACTTTGCATGATAACGGAGGGGGCAATCAAGTAACTTGCTTTAGACTGTCTGCTGGTCACCCCAGCAGCACCCCGGTCTAAACACTGCTTTTCTGGGGGTCTCTCTCTCTTTTCAGGCAGTCAGCTGTCTTATTCAGGATAGTGGGGTCTAGGATACGCTGCCTAGTGGAAGAATGTGGAGAGTACCAGCGTTTGGGCTGACAACCACCCCTGAACAGAGATAACTGCAGTAATTTCTGAACAAATTTGGTGGCAAGATGGCAATGGTTGAGCTATATATAAACTTTTTTAATATATATATAAAAAGTATTTGCAGTCTGACATATGTGGAGTGTCTGTGTTATTCCAAGCAGAGATTTTCAGATTTTTATAGACAGATTCCTTACACCAGTGACAGGAGAATCTCTCTTAATTAGCAGAGATTTTCAAAGATGAATTGCAACTCCTGTATGAAAAAGAGAGGCTTTAAAAGAAACAAAATTCCAACAGCAGCCTTGCCTTGCCCTTTTATTTTGGAGAATTAAGAGAGAATTAAACTCTACCTGGAGTACCTGAAGTTTAGGAGGATGAGTGTGTTTTGGTTCAGTCCATTGCTGAAGAGAGAATGTAAAATACAAGTTTCTCCTTCAAACTGCTGAAACTTTTTTATTTTCTAATGACAGTAGAGATTTCCAGTATACTGTTGAATCAGAACTCAGTGTTGAGGCCAAGAGCATGATAAATATTTTCTTTGGGCTAGAATAATTTTCTTGTTAGAAACGTAAAATCTGAATCTCCGTTGGTTCATTGCCTTTACTTTGAGCCTTCAGATGAGTAAGATGGGCAAGTTTGGAGCTGAAGAACCACAGTTAAATGTAGTATGTGGGAAATCTCATTTTTCAGCAGCTTCTCTGTGGTCACAGGAGGTGCAACGTGGTTTGTGGACTTCTACTGTTACATACACCATTGCTTCTAAATCTCTTACAGTAAAGCTTAGCATCTGGTTTGTGATTTGATGAATGGCTTTGATCTGTTATTTTAATTGCTTCCTACTAAGACACTAATGACCTTTTTTGTTCCAATAAACACTGTTTTGCTTAGTTGTAAATTAAATTTGACTAAACACTTGGAGCTTTATTACTTGTTTCTGTTTGATGACTCGTCAGGCAATGTGTTAACTCCATATGCAGACTGCTGGAATCCTAGCTTTGACTGCGTTAGGGCAGAAAAATCATGATAATATCCTAAATAAATCATATAAAATATGGATAGGCTTCACCTTCAGGTAATTACCAGGTACATAACTGGGACCCTGTTACTGAATAAAGCAGATATATCTATACTCATGTATTAATTTCTTTAAAAATAGACAATGTAAACATTTCTTACATACTTAAAGAAGAGTTAGGAAGAGCTAATCAAAAAAAACCTTTCCCATTCTCTTTATCTGACTTGATCCCAAGTAGCAAGTAGACTAAAACTTTTTTACTGCATTGACGTAATGGTAAAATAAGAAAAAAACCCGATAGGAAGCAAAAAGAAGAGGACATGTCCAAATGAATAAAGAATCCCTACAAACCAGACTCTGAACAGCTGAACTTCGGAGTACCATTTGTTGCGATTCATAGCCTGATTGTGCACTGTGGGCAGAGATTCTCTCAGGGCTGTCATGGAAGAGAGATTCCTAGAACGTTTTGCATACTGACCTAAGAAGCATATAATGAAAGCCAGTTCTGTATTGTCAGCTCATAATGCTACCGTTTTGCTCAAAGCTGCTATGAAATCATTAAGAATCCTTTGGGGACAGAGACGTGCAGATTTTACTGTTTATAATCTGTTTTGTTCCATCTCATATTAATAATCCACCCAGATGTCCAGTGTAGGGTGCTGCTTGAATTACGGGCAGATCCAAGTCTGGGCTGCATGTGCTGACCTTATTGCCAGCTGTACATTTCTGCCTCTTCTCTAGTGCCAGTCTCTTTGTTGTCATGCCATAGCTTGGCCTGGGAAATGATCTGACTGAAAACTATCCCAGCAAACAAGTGATGCTCAGTTCCACTAACTCATTGCCTAGCCCGCTCGGTGCAGTTCTAGGAGTGTCTGCCTGGCAGTGGTCCATGGCGAGATCGATTGAAATTGATCAGCAAACCACACCCTTAGAGCCTGAAAGGCCAAAAGTAATGTGAGCTACTGAGGGAGAGGGTCTGCTATTTGAGATTTCAAGCTGATAATAGGTCTCTTGAAAGAGTGCATTAACAGAGTTTGTTGCCCTTGAGGTCCAAGTGCTGACTGCAGTTTTGCTCAAAGAAGATTGATCGGGGGGTTCTTAGCAGTAGCTAAGAAATGCAGTTCATCCAAGAAGAGTTTTGAAGCTTTGTTTTTCAGCCTATCAGGTTCTTGTAGAGTGAAACAGGATCCCTACCGATGTGTTCGGGAGCATAAAAGCTTACTCTGCTTGCGGAGAAAAATGGAGCAAGCTGTAGGACTATAAAAGGTGCTGCGTTAGCAGGCACGGGGATATCCTGTGCTTTCCTCGGTGATGATGGGGAAAAAGAGATCTTGAGCAGTAACCTTCCATTCACCTGCCGTGGCTGCTTCAGTCTCAAGGAGAGGGGACTCTCTCGGTAGATGAACTGCTGTTGCAGTCTTTGACTATTCGTATACCTTCTGGCTTCCCCCAAATGACAGGATCTCTTTTTACTGAGGAAAAAATCGCTAACATTTCTCCTTCTTGCAAAATGAGTCATGTTTATCTTTCTGTTGGTCTTTTGATGCAGAACATGTACTGTCATTCCTTATGTCTGTCTGGGAGAGCTTCTAAAATACTCATAGAGGACTAGGAAAATTGCCAGTCTCAACTCAGATGAGTTCTCATATCATATTCTTCGGCTGTATTAAACAAAGAGGCTAAACCATGTGTCTCCATCGTAACTCAAGAAACTGCCTTTTCCTCTGGGCTGCTTATTTTGGACTTCATAAAAGTTTTCCTGCGGGCTGAAAGGTGAGCGGCCTGGTTTTCCCTGGGACTTGCAGGTCCACGTTTGCAGTGACTTCTCCAACATACCTAATTAGGAACCTCAGGAAGTCGCTCGCAGAGCAAATTTCTCAATCGGAGTTCTCCAGAGAACTCCAGTGTTTCTTTTGGCAGAAAAGAAAAATAGGTTAATGCTGCAGTGTTGCAGAAGGCACAGTGTGAGCTGTTGCCTGACAAGGAGGTGCTGAGAATTTAGGAGCTGGCTGGTTGGAAAATGAAGACAATGCTAATGATGCTTCAGGGAGAAAACAACAGCAAAGTACAAATCTGTACAAGCAGAATGTGAGAAAACATTCAGGTCCATTCCACAGCAAGTTTTCATACGTGCATGTTAGAGATGTTACAATTTAAAGGAAGGATTATTATATTTTTTATTTTTTTTTTACGTGAAAAAAAAGGAGGCTTAAAGAAAAACATGGCTAAATACTTCAGCTGTAATGATCTCTTTCAAGATCTTTCCCAGCCTGTAATGACGAGCAAGAAGAGTAAAAGCTTGAAGCACAGTGGAGATCTATTGATATTCTTGCAGTTTATTATTACACGGCTAGTAAAGTTAAAGAGCAAGTTAGCTGGTGATGCTATGAATCCATTTTAATTAAAAAGAAATTTTATCTTCTCTCTTTTTGCCGTTTTTCAGATTTACTATCCCTTTGCCTATTGTTAGCTTCATTTAATTATAATTGACAAAATGTGTACTTTTAAAAAATATTCTGGCTGTATATTTTTAATTGATGTATATTTTATGTTGATTGCAGATGTGAAACGTTTCTGCAGTGGTTTTTCTTCCACCTTACTGCTAATTTTGAGATTCCTCTGTTTCAAGTCTCTTCGTTCATTTGTAGTTGTTACTCCAGCCATAGATGGCATTCAGGCTTTCCTTCTGATCTCTCTTGCCTCAGTCTTGCTCAGTCTTCTTGCTTTATGTTTGGATTATTCCCTGTCATAGAGTAGGCACAGCCTGCTCTCTTGCATTCATCGACTAAAACCCCTTATATCTTCCCAACTGTCTTGCTGTTTCCCTCTTGTGTTAGGCGTCCAAACTCACTGAGCATGATGTTCACAACTATTGCCACCAGCTCCTCTCTGGTAATCCATCCTTGATCCATCCTGGGTCACCTCCAGCTTGGCAGCCAACCCTTTTGTTTGGCTGAAATTGCTTTTGCTTAAAATCTCAATTGAGTTTTCCTCGTGGTACCTTGGAGGTTTTGCTCCCACCTTGATCTTATAGCTGCTTATGATATTTACAGTCATTCATCTTAAAAATCTTGTATGGGGTTTGCTTTCAGACACTCTCCTCCCTGGCCAGCCCCTCGGTGTAACTGTAGGTGGGTGGTCTCTCCTCCCCTGAATCTGTGGGATTTCCATCGGTTGAAAGTTTTTGACAATTGAAGTTTTGCATTAAACATGGAATGGGAAAAGTCTTGTGATCTGCTGTGATGTGCAGTATGGAGTTACTGACTAAATACTGCCCTGATACACCTCTCTCTCCTTTTCTTCCAGACCTTATGGTTCTGATCTGTCATTTGGACAGCAGTGACGTACAGATTTAATACCCTGTTGGTGGTGCATGCCCTGCCATGCCCTGTCTGCCTTACATTTAATTTCATTTTGCTGACACTCTTACAGTCTCCTGTGTGGTGCTGGTTTTCTGAAATGTTATGTGTGTGAGTCAAAATAGGAGGTACATCTCAGTGTGGGAGAAGCAGAATGGGAGCCTGGTTAGAGCACAAGAGGTCTCCTGCAATGGAAAAGTGAAATAATTACCACAAAACCCAGGAGTGCAGTATACCCAGATGTGGCTGACTCGCAGCTAGCTCGGGTGCCCTGTTATTTCAAGCAGCTTTGGTCTTGCCTCTGCTCTCGTGTTCAGAGGGAGGTGCCCACACAGCTGGCAGCTGGCCAGGCAGGTAAATCCCATGGAGGAGCTCTCTTAAGCAGGTACACAGCTAGGCAGAGATCCCTGAGCCTGCTGGTGCAGCTCCAAGGACAGCTTTTCCTCAGCATTTCCTGACTTTTTCTTGTCTGGAAAGAGAGTATAAAACCCCAGATAGAAGCTGCTGTTTCTCTCATATTTGTATGGGGAGAAGGATTCCTAGTTGTGCTGATTGATACTGACTCCTGCGGGCTGGTGCGTTGGCTGTGGGCAGAGGCTGGGCTGGTCCTCTCATAGAAGACAGGGACCTGGGGCCAGGAGCAGCGAGCGAGGGCTCCCCAAGTCGGGCAGGGCAGGGCCTGGCAGCCAGGACCATTCTCACCACCCCAGACAAGGAGCAGAGCAGGGCAGGCACGGCCCCACAGTCATAAGGCAGGTCCACGGTGATGGGACAGGTCCAAGGTCAAGGTGGGACGCCAGCCCACAGGGTGAGGATCAGCAGGGTCCATGGACAGGCAGAGGCACTGGTGCAGCTGAAGGCCCTGGGTTGAGCTGAAAAGGGGCTCCAGATCCACGGTTAGAGGTCATGACTGGGGAGGCCTGGGGTGGTTGGTCAGGGCAATTAAGACCCGTGAGTGCCTCAGGGCGCTGGTGCAGAAGACAGCTGGACAGAGAAGCCCAGCGCCTGCCAGTGCTGAAAGCAGGACAGTTTGGGAGGCACTGCTCAGGTGGGCTACAGGAAGAACAGCACCGAAGCAAAACAAATGGATTAATTTCCTCCCCTCTGCTTATTCTTAAGCAGATGGGAAGCATGCTGGCCAATAAAATTAATGAATGCAATGAGAAGTTGGCACATACGGATGCATAGAGAGGAATGGTTTAGGGGATTTTTTCCAGTCTTTGAAAAGAATTCATCATGTCTTTCTTTAGAAAATCAGACTCTGTGCCCCTTGTTCCCACCTCTAATACTTTGGCCTTAATTATGTGATGTAGCAAGTACTACTTTCTGTCCTGCTATGAGTTACATGAATTTCTTTTCTAAGCCCACATATTTACTTAACGCTTGAGGAGTGGGAAAAGGAACTGTCTTTATCACATACTGCAAATGGCTAAAGGAAAAAAACCCAAACCCTCCAGCTTAAAACTTCTTAATGGACATTTATTTTTGAAAGTTTTCCTTGTAGTGTGTCAGCTTTTGCTATAAATATATTTAGCTATTTTGTAAATAAAATAAGGTTAAGCTTTTCCTTAAGCACTGAGCTACAAGAGGTTTTATTTTCTTATTTTTCTCTTGCCTCTGTGTTGCTATGGAAGATTAAAAAACACATCATCCTCTTCCTGCCTTTTTTCCTCAGTTTCTGACCAGTGGACAGAGAACCCAGGATCGCTGGTGCTTGGACTCCTGAGAAGCTGTATTTTGTTATTTATTTTTTTTTAATGCCAATCATGTGGTTTATTCTATTACCTGATTCAAAGTTCTTTGCTCAGCTTCCTTGTGATGGAGGAAAATTTGCCTTTATTTCTAACATGCACGTTACATTACCAGGAAGAAAAGTGAATTCTTTGCTGAATGGCTGTAGTAGAGGAGGGAATTGAAGAAATATTTAAAACAAGAGTGGTAGAAATTCACAGCTGTTGAAAAGTTTCCATTGAAAACCTTTGCTTTTCTTAGGGCACCATTATTCTGGATCACTGTATGTTGAAAATCACTCTTTCTTGAATTATCTTGGGTTGTGGAATTAGCCCTGTTGTAATGGCCCAGTGTTAAGGAATCCTGGGATTTGAAAGGAAAGGGTAATTGAGTTTTGATGTCTTTGAGCACCTGCGGTGCTCTGAAGACCACAGCACTAGTGAGAACATCGAGGTCGCGAGCATCTTAGAAAGGCCAAGAAAACTAAAAATCTAAGTTCCAGGATTATAGGTTTTGGTTTGGGTGTTGATTTTGTTTGGTTTAGTTTGTATTTTTTTGTTGTTGGTTTGGGTTTTTTTGGTGGTGTATTTTTTTTTAGTTTTGTTTGTTTGTGGTTTGGTTTTTTGGGGGGGTGTTGTTTGTTTTTTGCTAAATGTGACAAATGAAAGACAGGGATCTGGATTACAGAGTTACAGAGGAATAATGTTAACTGTGTTTAAAGACAGAGTTGATCAGTTGTCAAATGAAATCCTCATTTCTTGGTAGGGATCTTATTACCCCACGGTTATTACACCGACATGGTACCGATTCCTCAAGAAGAACAAAAGAACTACAGAAACCACCAAAAATCTGGTTTTGTTTGTCTTCCTTAGCCAAACCCTCTGACTCTCCAAGAAGACAGCTGAACTGATTTTTCTCTAATTAAAATATAAATCCCTTTTGGAATGAGCTCATTTGCTACATTTTTGCCAAGATGACATTTTTATAATGGACTTTTAATTGTAAATCTCTGAAAGCAGGACTGTATAATAAGGTTGCTGCCAGTACTCTCACAACAGAGTAGGCAGTGTGATCTGTGGTGGATGCTGTTTGATTCAGTCTGCTCTCCCCTCTTCCTGTTTCCCCCCAGGACTGGCAGGCCAAACCAGAAATAGCCCTTCTTTTCATTTTGCTGTAGGGCTGACTATATTAAGAAAGCTGCCTTATGCAAAACCTTGAAACTTTGCAGACCTATTGGACTAGAGCATGGAATATTGTTTGGGGGGGGGGAAAAAAAGAGTTTACTGTGTCTGGATCCTAAGCTAATCAATCCAGCATGGCTGTTTCATATGGTTAAGCCCATTACAACTTTGACCTCTTTCATCTTTGTTGAGGATATAGAGTATCGTTAATGTTACCAGCTGCGGTCTTTTCTCCTCCTATCAACAACACAGGAAAAAAACCCAAGCCTGTTTCTCTTGTTTTCCACTTAGATAGCTCTAGTATTGCCAAACAAATGTGAAACAGGCTTTTACAATAATAGTATTTTCCCAAATGCCCTGTTAATTTTCAGTAAACCAAAATAAAATGTGTTATTGTTTATTAAGACAGTGTGACCCATATGGATTCCAGATGATAAAAGTTTCAATAAAATCCTGCAATTAGATGCAAGTAACTTGAGTTTGCTTTCAGTTCACGTGTTTATATGTAGCTTAGGACAGGAATGGTCATTTAAGTTATGTCAGTGATTGGATTTTACTTACAACGATGATAGTTCTTTCCACTTGCAAGCCACTTTTCACTTGAAACTACCCAAGGATTCTTGAGCCATGTGGGAATAGCTTTAATGCGAGAGTATTGTAGGTACATTGATCTAACTGGATGTTGTAACCTCAGCATTCTGGCTTTGAGTAAGGATTTAGGGGCTTTGTAGGCTATGACTTCTGGGGAAATGGCACGTGGAAGACAGCTCCCAGTGCCTATTTCATATTGCATGCCGCAATACGGTGAGGATTTGGAGCTCAGTGACTAGATGGCTCTGGTAAAATGAGTATGAAAAAATCCACACCGCTTCCTGCTAATAAACATCTAAAGAAATGTTTCCTCTTACTGTATTTGCTATGTTAGATCACAGTGTTCCAAGTCTGTTGTGTGGGTCATTTTTTAATTTAGTTTGTTTGTTTGTTTCCCAGAATTGTTGTTTTCAGAAAGACTGAAAGTGATTCAGGTGTTTTACTTACAGAAGGACGTCTCAGATTCATGAGTGAACTTCAGATACGTGTTTTCATCCAACAGTGTACTATAAGCATAAGATGATCTGTAATCTCTCATTCTATTAACTGTCTGGAACAGCCACAGATCCTTAACCTTGTGAAAAAGCTGCATCTTAGGAACGAAACACGAGATGAAGAATTACCTTCTTTTCCCCCAACAATACAAAGTTACTAATAGTTGTGAATATCCGTAAGGCTTTTTCAATTCACGTGCATCACAGGAAGGTTATTCCTGAATATTTGTACTTCTGCACAGTAAATGCAAATAAATAATTCACCTGCAGTGTCCTGAAACATTTGAACTGGACTACACGGTCTCTGTAATGCAAACCTGATAGAATGTACATCATCAGATGGACTTGCAGGGTAACTACTGCATAATAATACTCTTCTGGACAGTATATATCTGAAGATGTTATTGGAAGAAAAATTCTTTCTGCTTTTTTCAATGGCAGTCTGGGCAAATTTGATACCAGGTCTTACTACCTACCATACAAACTTGCAAATAGCAGCTCCTGCTGGTAAAGAAGTTTGCTGAGTGACAGAAGTATTACAGTGCCACATGTGCACTGACCGTTGTTCTCTTCACAAACCTTTCCTGACATTTTTTTTATGATATCTTTTCCCTTTTCTGTTTTTATTTTAGTACAGTGATAGTTTGACTAACTTTATAATTGATATTGAAGTTGCAACAGTGCTTCTATTCTGAGCTGTTTTCCTTCCTCATGTCACCGAGGCCAAGGAGGCATAATACCTAATATGATGTTCTTTGCAGTCTTATCTGCATAGCCACAAAAGAATTGTATGGTCAATACCTGGCTTGAATATGTCAAGAGCTTGTTTGTCTTTTCTATGGCAGTATTGTCTCCTGGGTATTCTTTCGCACTATCTGATACTCATGAATTATATCTTTCACATTCAGTGACTTCCAGAACTTAACTAAGTTATCCTTTGCACATTTCTTCAGCAGTGCTTTCCTGTAGTCCTTTAAAACACCCGAGTGAGCTATTGATGGAACATAACTAAATTTGATGAAAACGTAACTGAAACACCCAGACTCAAAAGTCTGTTGACAGCAGGTCATTCTTTGGAGAAAGGTAAACATTGTAATGAAGAAAATAATGTTTTACTGAATTCTTTGCATCAAAAAATGATCTGGCATGATTGAGGTGCTGTATTGAAGAGGTGGTTAATCAACTTTGCTACGTCATGGTTTAACTATGCTCATTTCTTCTGACACCACCCCACTGGAGTTCATACAGTTGCCTGATTTCTTGCAATACCCAACCCACTGTGTTTAATAAAGTTGCCTGTTAAAAATAGGTAGGCAAGTGGATATTTTATATTTCCCTACCCTTGCAGCTTGGTTTGTCTTGGCAGTGACACAGCGTGTGTTGTGATCCCTCTGTTGCTTACTCTACACATGTCATTTTAGACTCATATTCTGCAACAAGTGTATTGTGCAGCTGTTTACAGAAAGAAGGAATAAAATTAGCCCTGTAAACTTGAGCAAGGTATGGTTTGTGCGTGTCGACTCTGTGACAAGGTTATACTTGAAATGTTTTGCTCTCATCAGAGACAGATTCATGCTGGATTTCTAAGCTAGGGACTTTACAACAAGATCTGAAATGCATAAGCTTGGCCTTCTCTGTACCGGTTTGTTCACCGTTTGATAAGGCAACTATCACTTCCACCAGAAGTGTTAGTAATGAAGATAAATGAAGTTTTGCTCAAAGAAAGTAGAGCAGCTATGGTTCAGATATATCATGCAGCATGTTAGAATTGCTGCATTTTACTTAGGGATTTTTAGGCTTCCTCGCTGACCTGCTGAGATCCCTCCATTTGACCACCACACGCTCATTCTCTGCTCTGGTTCCCTAATCTGTTTGCTCATCCAATTTCTGATGCTGTTTGGCAAGTTACTGTTTAGAGGCTAGCAAAGTCTGGGGAAAGTTCTTCTCAGAGTGTCATCTTTATGCAGTTTTTGTGTATTCCATGATTTTCTGTCTAAATTCCAGTATGTTTTTGTGACAGCCAGGTGGTTTAGGTCAGTCATAGAAACATAGAATGGTAGGGGTTGGAAGGGACCTCTGGAGATCATCGAGTCCAACCCCCCTGCCAGAGCAGGGTCACCC
>JANIJG010005340.1:50105-79225 GCA_024611175.1 Megaceryle torquata
TAGAATGTACCTTAAGTGGGTCTGCCTTCTCTACAGGCACTTCCTCTTCCAGACAGCTATTTTCCCAGATGAACTGTTAGTCATAGCTTTTTCCTAGCTGTGTATATATCCAGATTCTTAGCTTTCACACGTCTGCAGAGCTCTTTGAACGAGTAAGCACTGTGTTGCTTTAGATGAGCTGACAATTTTGCCTGCGATGTCAAAATCTCTTTTCCCAGGCCATTGCCATTAACCGTTTTTCTTGCCTGATCTCTGATAAAATAGGCAGCTCCTCTTGGAATGAAATCCTTTATATTTTCATATGTCGAGGGGAAATTCCCACAATCCAGTGTGAGCTATCTAATTAAGCTGGCTAACCTGTGCCCTAGGTTCTTTTTACCGTCACCACTGAGAGCGATGGACAATCTCCAGTGCGCAGGCCGGAGTCTTTGCGTTGGCCGTACAGGAACCAAGGAATCTCATCACTTTTTACTAAAGCAGAAGCCTGGTCATTAACGATGTGCGGTAACTCTGATTGTCATCAGTCTGGTTTATGATACGATGCTTCTCTCACGTGCATTAAACAAATTCCACTTGATTTGAGTGCTTATACTGAATCCTCTCACAGCCCTTAAATGAAACCCCAATGCTCTTTGGAATTCTGTCACTTTGACCAGAGGACCCCTGAAAGTCCTGGTCCACTTTTTTAATGAAAACCAACTTGGACTTGCTGATTTATCTATAGGTGACCGGAGGAGTTTTTTTCATTTGTTATTTTTGCAGCATCTTGTAGGCTTGGGCATGTTGATTTGGTACCCTTTGGCTACTTGAAACTTTACCACAACAAGACTCAGTATTCTTGGGCCAGGTCCTGTCCTGTGAGAAGTGACGAGCTCAGAAAGGGGCAGTGGCCCAGAGCAGAGCTGGTGGAGAACTCTTGTGCATATCAAGCATTGAAAACAGACACAGTGTCTGTTTTATGTTGAAATATTTTAGACCTGGACATCAAAAGTATTATATTGCCGGTTATAAAATTTAATAAGGAATTAAGAGTGTAGAATACACTTTATTTTTAACAATTCACAGATGCAGTTGCTGCGGGTGACTCTCGTGACTCTTATACCTGTGAAATTTGCTGAAGCAGGGTATATAGAATTCCTCTTTGCTGCAGATATAAATCAGGCTGGATATATGTTGCATATCATTTAATAAATGATACTAAAGTATTAATAAATGTTAATAAAGTATTTATAAATAGAAGAACAATATAAAATATTACCATATGCTCAAAGTAATGATCAGGCATTTACCCTCACTCATGAGAAAATGTTTTGGATCCATATTTGTTGTACCATATGGACATGGATGAGAAGAGAAAACAATTTTGTGTGTTTCATGGGATTGTAGAATTTTCACTTCAGTATGGACAGAAAAAAAAAAAAAGAGGAAAAATTAATCCAATAATTGCATTTCTTAAAAACCATTCTCAAATTGAAAAGCCTCTTTGCATTTATTACAATGCAAAATCTTTTTTCACCTCTGCTATCGATACCTTGCCAGTAACGTATCTCAGGACTAGATACTGGTAAATAAATATACTTTATCACAGGCTTTTAAATTATTTGGATAGAAGACTTTTGTTTTCTTCAAGGCAGAATTATTTAGGGAGAGAGAATTTGCAATTTATTTCTTTCTAATTTTATGTTGCAAGTTTTGGGTCCAAACTCTCGACTGATGTGGAAATTGGCAGAACTCCACTGGAGTCAGAAGAGCTCTGCCAGTTCACACCATCTGAGGTGTCATCATTTATTTTATTTTTTGCTAATGATGTTGTATAAAAATGTCATGATTGAGTTCAGATAAATTATTTGTAATATAACCCCAAAGTTTGGTGCAGAAAATGTTTCTTTTATATCACACGAAGTCTGTCTTAAATTGCTCAAGTTAAGCTGAAAATGAAAAAAAACCATGAAATGGAAAACCCTAGAAATAGAATTATTCTGTTTTGTTATCTAAGTGCTTAGCACTTTGCCTGAATGGTAATGTTTTTCTTGATATATAAGGCATAGTTTCTGCACGATTTCAGTTGTCTTTTTCCTCTTAAAAGAGAAATGAATATTTGGATAAGTTAGTGAGGCGATAAGGGGAACAAAAGAGGTGGGTTTTTTTTTTCCTCTTCAGAGATAATGAGGGAAAGTAAGTGCCCAGAACCAAGTGTCTCTGTCAAGAAGTCAGTCCTTTAGGGTCCCAGGAAGTAATAAAGGGGAAAACCAAACCAAACCAATCAATGAAACAGAACCAACCCCCAAACCTTGCCTGCCTGAAATAATGAAATAAGCTTAAATCCCAGACAGTACTATAGTGCTCCCAACCTTCCAATCTGAAAGAGATGTGAAATTTTATATTGCTATAATGATTCAAATATATGATTTTTGGAAGTAGCATGGGACAATTAGGAAATTGCATTTGATATTTATGCAACAACATCCTTTTTCCAAAGATAAATTAATGGAGGTTTTGGGGAATATCTCTGTTCTTGTCTTTTTCTTTTTTTCCTCACTGCTAAAGACTAAGTTCAAGTCCTAAGCAAGACCTGTAAATTGTCTATTAGGAAACCAGAAAGTACTTACAGCATTAGCACTGGTCCTACAGAACATAATCATAAGGCTCCCAACTCTCTTCTTTACAATAAATAAGTTGGCAGGGCAGGAGCATCTTTACAGATTAATTTGAAGTTTAAATTTGAAGTTTAAATTTAACCAAACCTTCCAGCAATCGGGGAATTCCTTATGAGTTGAACAGATATTACAATAGCCTCTCCTTAGACTGCAAATTGTTTAGTAGTGTGAATGCATATATTCTTTTATATAGGCAGGCGTGCATTCTTCACACTTTGCCATGTGTTGACACATCATATATATTTTCTCTGCACTGAATAGTGCAGTTACCATTCATTTCCCCTCACACCTGCCTGTAAATTCCATGTTTTTTCCATATGTATTTTTTATTCTGGCAAGAAAAAAATAGCCTTACCTTGATACATCAAGGTTTTTGCATTCACTGGGAATTGTGGTATATTCTTGATTTAGCCATCCGGAGTTAATCAGCGAGAGAGAAAAATCCAGTCAAGATAAAATGGTTTGTGGTTTCCTTATCAGTTAGCTGGTCAAATCAGCATTAATACTTCATGGTTACGCAGCAGACTAAATTGCATCCAGGAAGATGGTAGTTAACTGGATGGTCAGCTAGTGACCATAGCTATATTGCTAGCAGCTCCTGAGCTAGGTAGCTTAAAGCTAGTTCAAATACACTTAGACTATGCTACAGGGTCATGAGGTGTTCACAGACATGATGTGTTTTTAAACAACTCACAAAAAAGGCATGCCTGTCATAAAGAAATTTCCCAGTGAACCTCTGTGGCTGCAGCCTGGGTTACAAGCACGCTCGAAGTCAAGGCTTCCAGTGTTAGCACATGAAATCTGAAAGCTCTGACAGTAGTGAATTCAGCTCAGGCTCTTGGGGCTACACCGTGCATTGCTTCAGGCGCAGGAGCGGTGTTGGTGTTGGGTCTGCCATGTCCTACTGTCCAGGCTCTTGCCAATGCAGTATTGTGTCTGGAGTCTCTGAGAGCTTCAGCTGAGCTCCAATTCAAAGTTTTGGCCCTTTCCTGTAGGAAGCACTCTGGTGAGACAGGGCTCTGAGGTCTTCAGTCCCCTGGCTCTTAAAAACCCAGCATAGTACAGCTGGCCAGAGCTGCAGGAGCCTGGGTCCTGGCCAGGAAACAGCCAGGCTCTGGTGGGTACTCTGCCAGTGCACTGAAGAAAGTTTGTCAAATCAGTGCCATTTCTGCCAGACATTTCAACTTTGACAAATTGTCGTTTTCAGTTTAGTCAGAAAATTCCTCAACAGTTCTAATTGTGAATGTCTTGTGAGTATCTTTAAGTTTCTTTTGATAGGTAATTCAAGTGAAGGTTTTGTTGAATAATTGTACTTATTGAGAGGAAAGATGAGTTAAGTGCTTTCGACTTTTGCTTCATTACCATAGTCCTGAATGTGCACATCTGCTGAAGGGATGCCTAACATTGAATTTTCAGCTACCCTTATTAACTCCACCTTGGATCAATTGCTGTCTTAACAGGAAGGTTTACTTAATACATTGGAAAAAATTGCATTGCTGATTCATTCTGATTAAAATAACCGTATTTGATTTTTTTGTTTGTTTGTTTTCCAATCCTTGTATTAGAGACTCACTAAAAAAATTAATATATACAAAAGAAACAGCAGGAACACTAGGGATTTTTTTTTTTTTAACTCAAGAGATATCAAGCCTATAACTTTTGATTACTCAGAAATACACAGAAAATAAATCCAGATAAGATTAAAGAAGACCCAGAGGAAGTGAGAGAATATTGTCTGCACTAATATGTTGGCTGAGTAATGAATAACATTAGCTTTGAATCACAATAAACATATTTTTTAACTTAGATCTAAAATCTCAGTTTCTATAGTGCGTATTCTACTGTGTGCTTTGCAAACACATTCATGAGAGTAGCTCACTGTGAATATCTGTGATCTGTAAATCACTCTCAAGTACCCTCTGTGCAAGTTTGTACTGTTTTATCTTAGTTTTTCAATGGAAGCACTTGAAATTATTTGAATATTCATCTCTCAGTATGTTTTTTTTAATTTGAATTACTTTTAAAGTCTTTAGTCTGATGTCTGTAGATAGATCAGATGTAATTGTATCTACCTTTTACTCTTAACAGCAACTTCCTAGTTTTTGGTGCACCTCATTAGTAATTCCTTTGGGACTTGAAGTTGTCCAGATTCCGCTCAGTGGTCTTTGTTTTAGCTTTCCAGTATAGTTTATTCTTCATAGATCACTTCAGGATATATTTTCCTCTTTGGCTCTCCCTGTTTTCTTCTTGGAATACTATTTAAAGAATAATTGTATCATGCAACAGTAAAATAGGTTATTGCAGACAAAGTTATATAATAAAGTTATGTAAAAAAGTCTCTAAATCCATGAGGGCTGGGCGTCAAGAAGGCTGGGACAACCTCTTCTCACTTGTGCCTTGTGATAGGACGAGGGGCAATGGATTCAAGCTCAAGCACAGAAAGTTCCACCTCAAACTGAGGAAGAATTTCTTGACTGTAAGGGTTACAGAGCCCTGGAACAGACTCTTCAGAGAGAGATTGTGGAGTCTCCTTCTCTGGAGAGTTTCAAGACCTGTCTGGATGCATTTCCGAGTGATCTGCCCTAGTTCTGTCCTGCTCTGGCAGGGGGGTTGGACTTGATGATCTTCAGAGGCCCCTTCTAACCCTAAACATTCTGTGATTCTGTGAAAGTTCCCAAAAATCAGATATTTCTCTTAAGAAATTTCTTGTAACAGAACTGCTGGTGTGAATGTTTTTGCCTGATACCAGCCAGCAGCTCATGTCCATCTCTGTTTTATCAGGTGAAATCTCACTTTGGCTTTCTAATGACCTTCTATTCCCTCCATATTCTGTTATTATCTGTGTTCAGCTGATGCAGTCATTTAGGATTCAAAAGTATGATGAGCTTGAAGTTGTTTTATTTCATGTGTGTGCTGTCTTTCTCTTGTCCATCCCTGCTGCATTTTTACTTGTTTCTGGAAAGAAGACATGACATAAATCTGCTTCTTTACTTGAAAGATCCATTGGGAAGAAAAAGGTACCTGCATCTGCCCTTCCTGTGGCTACAGGGAGCTCTGTTGTTTCAAAGAAATAGATTGTGCAAGTCACCGCTGCCTTTTTCCATTGTAGATTACTGTGACAAAGTTAATTTTCATATGCTTTTATCCCATTGATGTTTCTTTTGTTAGGTTTGAATTTAGTCTCTCATCTTAATTTTTCCAGGCTGTATCTTTGCATTTCATATTCTGTGTCCTTGTTGAAAGAGGTTTTTTTTTTCTGCTCAAAGAATCCTTGCTATTTTATAACTCATTTTCTCAGAATTTGTAATTTATAGAAGACCTAATGCTAGTTACTCTTACACCACCTCAATTATAATTATTGTGAAGGCAGAGCAGTCCAATTTTGTTCCAATTTAACAATTTCCATGCTGTTTTACACTCTAAATCTTCAGCTAGACGAACCTACCCAAAACCAGTGCAAAGATTCAGGATTCTGTTTCATTTAAAGAATCTCTGAATAAATATGATTTTCATTTAAAGAAACTCAGTCTCTGTATGATTCTGGCATAAACTTTGCTTTTGAAGACTGACACAAGAGTATGCTATGCAAACACGGGTGGAGAGATGCATACCAAATGGTAAAGGATTTGTGTTGTATACTTACCCACAGAGGTTTGATCCAGGTTCTTTGAGGTGAATACCACATGCTCGTTTCTGTGGAAATGATGAAAGAGTTCACATATATTATTAAATTTTACTTTGTACATTCAGTCAAAAAAGAATACTCACAGCTCTGCTTTTTGCCCACGGTTACGGCTCTTTCAGTGGCAGCACTCTTGGCGTGGAGGTGTGTGTTACAGGAAGGTGGATGACCTCGTGGGTAGGGTGTTATACAAGTCATCAAAGAACGTGGAGTTCCCTTGTGAGAACTCAGGATATCCCTAAAAGACAGAAATTACCCTTCCTTCATCAGTTTCTCCACTGGTAACTGTTAGTTTATACTGGCCTGAAGAACTGCACTACTGTCGAGACTTTCCTGGTCTTTAGATAAAAACTTATTTTATATCTTTAAGCTTCTGTTTCTTCTCCTGTCTTTTCCGTGTCATCCTTTCCAATAAACTATGCTCTAACAGTGGTACATCTCAACCACTTAGATCTTCACCTATCCAGATTCACTTGTACAAAACCAGCTTGGTGACCACCCAAACGGTGTAGGTTTTGTCCCTGAAAAGAGCATTTAAGGTACACGATTTGAAATTATTCCTTGCTGGTTCAGAAATCATCGTAGATCGATGAAATACCTGCTGAAGTTGGAAAGAATTCATGGTACGGGTAGGTCATGCATAGCCTAGGAGTTTTGAAAGTTTTAATTTTTGTGTATTAATGGAATTTGAAATAGACTAGCCTCATGTTAAGCAGTTTTAAGGTCTACCTCATAATAGCTTAAATGTATCAGTTTCTTTTAGAGGCTTGTGTTTGTCTCTTCCATTTATGATATTGAAGCTTCTTGGAAGACTATTTCCTATTTAATCATTAGCAAAATGTTGAGCTTGTTTGGGATCTTCTTAGTTTTCTTAAGGTCACAGAATATGCCTTTAAACTTTCAACATGCTTCAAAGGAGTCTGGTTAATAGCTTAAGACTGTCCATTGTCAAGACCACCGGTATTGATTATATTCCTCAGTAACAGAATGACTTGTTTACGTTCAGAAGCTTCCTCTGGCACAGAGGGTGGAACTGCACACACTAGAAGTATAATCAGTTAAGTATAATCATAATCAGTTAGCTTCTCTTCCCTGATGTCAAGTCTAGCCTAAGCAAAATTAGGAAAATAAATCGTGTTTCCCCACTTCCAAGCTGAGTAGCACCAGGTCTCCGGCGGGTTATCAGCTTGCTGGCAGACCTTTACAGTTTAGTCTGCCACAACGTAACCAACATCACCCACCTAATGGATTAGTCACGGAGGAGAGTTTATTTAGCTAAGATTAGTTCTGATTCTTTCAGATACCGCGTTCACTGTGGTACCCACAGTTTGTTGGTTTTGTTCTTGGCTTTGGAATCCTCAATCGCTTGAGCCCTTTGCTTTGTGAAGGAACTGAGGAAAAGTTCCTGCTTTTTCCTATTGTACCTTCTTGTTTGGGAACACTAGGAAGCATAAGACAAAAGGCATGGTCTTGAAGAGGAGTCTTACCTGAAAATAAGCTGCCTTTATGTGTTTCTGGAGGTACACCTGGATTTACAGTACAAGTCATAGTGAAGACTGAAGGAAGTACAGGCTTTAGATCATAGGATCACAGAATGTTTTAGGCTGGAAGGGACCTCTAGAGGTCACCTGGTCCAACCTCCCTACACAAGCAGGGATAATTAACTGCATTTTGTTTATTTGTGTTTTGGTTTGGGGTTGGTTTTTTTGTTTGCTTGATTTGTGAGTTTTTCTTCACGAGTTTATTTTAATTCAAGGCTGATAAGTTAAACCCAGATGATCAGTATTGACAGTGAACTGCAATTTAGCCAAGAAACGGTCTAGTACAATTTTGAAGACATTATATTTAAATATAAAACTATGGTAAAATGTTATTCATTTTGTAGCTCTCCTGTTTGCAAATAAGTACATTTCCGTGCTGATACCCATTCAGAAATGGTGATTGTGATGAATGGTTCTATGGACTACTTGCCTGAGAGAGGAAAGGAACATTTTGTTTGTCAGTAATGAGCTGTTGGAGCCAAGTTCTGAGACTTGTTGGGAGTGACAAATACACTGTAAATATACCACAGGTTTTAGGATTTTGTTTGAAGGCTCAAAATATACTTTAGGAGCATGATAACAATAGCATTGTTCTGGCATTGTATAGCAATATACGTAAGAAGGTGTGCTATATATGTGTTGTGAAACCATGTCATAGTACCATTGAGAATTACTCTAATTAAAGCCCCGCAGAAACCAAGCATTAGTATTTTTACACAGAATTGAACCATTTTCTGACTCGGACATCTCAAAACCTTTGGGTTGAGGTGTTAGGAGTGGGTAGGCAGACAATGTTATGTTTGTGTTTACTTTCCTAGAAACTAAATTGGGGACTTGTGGCCAAGAGTTGTCAAATCACAGAAGAAACTTCACATTTCTTTGGCTTTGGGGTATTTAACAGCCCTCCCTTAATTTTCCCTAGCGTGTATTTAACGTGCAATCTGTCATAACTAGAGATAGGACTATTTTACTTTTAAGGCAATCCTATTTTCTTTAGGTACGTCTGCCTGGATGTCAAAAAGTGACTTCTGTGGGTGTTGATCGTTGGGAAGAAATTATTGCTATGATTCTGAAAATCCTTCCTATATATTATCCTGGCAAGTGGAGCTGTCAGATCTGCTAGCAGATGTAGAAAGGGTCAGTTCTAGCACAGAAACAATTTGGACTCTTTTGCAGAGATTTGGTCCTCCTTTTGAAATTGTGATTCCTTTATATCCTTCTTGACATATGTTTACAGCATGCATTTCAGCATGTTTCTGTGCTGGTATAGATTGCTTGTCACCATTACTTTTATGTTATGACAGCAGAGATTATACATCTTCTGACCAAGTTTTCTGTCTGCTTTTCAGTTCTGATAGAAACATCTCTTTTTGTCTCACTCTGTGGATTTTTCACTGTGAATTCTGAGACCTTCATGCTCTTTTAATCTCGAAAAAACTGTTCCAAATTATTTTAGATTATTAAGTTTAGTAGTTGTTAGTGCCTACCACTGTGGTTTTGGGTTCTAATTTAGTTTTTGTATTTGGTAGTACCATACATTCCGTGGTAGTGCCACCGTGTATCACAGTAGAAAGGAATTTAAATCCACTAAAATTCTTTCATATTTTAAGCACGGCATTAAAAGATCCTTATCTATAATCCTTATTTTACTATAATATAAATATCAGTTCTATAGGTGTGCTTGCTGACCTTTTAAACCCATCAACACCACTAAGGACAAAAGAAAGGTGCCTTGTATTTCCCAACCATTATGTGCGACTCAGATTTCAGTTTCCTCTTTTATTATAGTTAACGAGCACCCAGGAGGCAGCTCAGTCTGCTGGGCCAGAGCTGGTGTGTGCTGTGTGTTCTGCTTGGTGCACTGTCTACGGAGGCTTTGCATTAGTTATTTACAGCCCCAGCGTGCAGAGCTGCATCTTTCCAGTCAGGCTTTCGAGTCTGCTGCTTTTAGCACTCTGTAAACCTCTATCCAGATCCTTGATGTGTCTCTAAAGATGTAATGTTTAGTGGCTTCCCGATTTGCCAGCTCATGAGACTGGTGGTGGCAGTGGAGAAAATACAGAGCCCAGAGAGCTCAGAGCCTTAACACAGTTGTTTAGACAGTAACTTTCACATTAGCACCATGTCATTAGCACGGACGCTTCCTTTTTTGACAGGCTTCTTAAAAGTGCCGCTGCCAAAAGCTGCTGTGTTATCAAAGAGGCGACTAAAGAGCCATTCTCTTGAAACCTATCCACAATTCAAGAAGCCAGAAGGCTGAAGATACCATTTCACATATGTCATTCCCAAAGCTCAAGGAGAAAGTACCCTTCTGACATTTGTGGGTTGTTAACACAGTTAAGAAAAACAGTTACATCTTATTCAGGGGTTGAAAACGTTTGTTAAGCAAGAGACAAATAAAACTGATCAACAGGAAAACGTTAAATTTTTCATCCACTGTAGGTGATCCTTCTTGTAATGCACATTAGAAGATACATCTATCAGTCCATTAGTGTTATTACCCAAATAGATTTATAAACCTTAAATACATCTTCCCATAAAACATAAATAATGTAGCTCCATTTTGACCTTTCTGAAAGTCCCCATGAAACTGAAGAATGTTCATTAATAGTATTTTTGGCCAGGTTCCATATGTAGGCTGAAGGATTTTAAACAAGATTATTTTATGTTTCCAAGATTATGGATCCTCGCCAAACACCGTTGCTTTGCCATTGTCTGGCTCTCTAGATTTAGAAACTCTGTACCCAAGAGGGGATGAGGTTTACCCAGTCAAGTGTAATCAACTTTCAAAGGAGAAATGTGGTGCTCACTATGAAAGCATGAAAACCAATGGTGGTGGAGATCTGGAAAGGCTCTCTGAGTAGCTGTTTGAATTCAGCAGTGTACAAGGTGACAGTCTACTTCCAGCCAAATTAGAAAAAAAAAAGATTTGGTGGACAGATTGTGGAAATATCTCATGCAAGAGATGATCTGTTTCCTGCCAAGCCATTAGTAGTTCTTCAGAAAACTGCTCCAGCTTCTCTGTGTGCTAATCTCACACAGAAGGAAACTTTGTCACTTCGAAAAGATTGTTCCGCTTGTGAAAATTAATATAAAAGTATCCAAAATACGCTGTTCTTGTAGAGCAGAAAATAAAAAGGCAAAATAATAATGTTCAGCAACGAATTAAATGGTGGGGTGGAATTGTTATGGTTGTCTTAGGGATGGGAAGAAACATTGGTGCAGCTGCTAAATGTAACAGCCACCTCCTCTTCAAGCTGAATGAGGGAACAGTTAAGAGCATCTGTGTTCAGAGATAGTTGAAAATACTGAAAAAGCCCCTAAAAATTCAATTAATGAGTAACGCTGTTCATTATTCTTTCAGAGCAGTTTCTTCATGGGCTGGAATCTAAATGCAGAGGTAGGGGAAGGGCTTTGTGTGCAGCTGGGTACCAGCACGTGTGAGGAGAAGCCCAGACACACTAAAGGAGCATCCAGGAAAGGAACAGGGAAGCTCCAGGTGCAACCAAAGAAGCAGTTACACTGTGAGCTAAGAGGTTTATGTAAAGTACTTGCTAAAAAGAGTCATGAAGCTGTGAGCAAGGAAGCTATCTCCTGCTGCTTGATTCCTGTCGTGCCCAAGAAATTTGGGCTTTAACACACAGTTTAGGGTAGATTGTGCTGAAGACATTCCAGACTCCCATCATCAGTTCCTCCTCTTAAGAGAAACAAGAACTTAGAGCCTGAATTTTGGATAGGTGCTTAGGTCAAAAGGGTGACACCACTTTGTTTTCATAATGATGTTTGTTTATTGGATATTGATCAAGGAATAAGCAGGACACTGTTATTAGACACTCCATCAAGAGATGGGCCCTGTTCCAGAACATGGTTTTATGTGGTTAACCAAGACAAACAGAAGGTGTAAGGACCTAGATGATGTACAAGGAGAGTGAGCACTGAAGCTTTTGCAGCATTTCTGACTCTTCAGGGTCCCCACCATCATTCTTTTCCCTCATGACCTCTCATCCTTCCATCTTTGTTTTTTTTCTCAAAGACCATTTGTTGCTGAGGTGTCACTGCCTGGCTCCTGATGTCCAGAAAACAATCATCAACTGTGCTTGCTGTGTTTCAAGTTTGAATTCATGAGAAGGATTGAACTGATACCATTACCATGCTGCTGTATCTTTCTACTGATACTTCACTTTTAATTATTTAATATACTCCAAACTGATTGATTAGCTATTCTCAATACAATTAAAAAATAAACAAAAGCCTTTTTAATAGCAATATCTTTTAGATACTGGGAAAAGCGTAAACCTCCAGGTGGGAGTAGTTCAGCCCCTCCTTAGAGGTGATTTCAAATGCACAAAAATGTTAAGCTTGCTTGTTGCCAGTGTAAGAAGAGAAAATAATTATGACTTTGCAGCTGCTTCTCCTAAAGGAAACAAAAAAGCCAGTAAGACTCACACTTTTTATTGCAACTAAAAAGGAATATACTCAAAGGGAATATATCTGTGCCAGAAAGAAGCCACAACCAAGGTACTGCCGTCCTATCAAACTCATGCCAAGTATATTTGAGACTCTGGTGTGAAACCACGAGAAGGAAAAACACTTCCTCGGCATCCATTGCCAACATGGATTCACCTGGAAAAAAAACCCCAAACAAACAGGGGAAAGAGTTTTGGCTATGACAAGTCAGTGTTGGTACTGAGATATCTGGGTACATGTCATAGTGGCTTTTGCACTGGACTAGGCCAGATGTAGAATGCTTGCATCAAAAAACCACCCCAAAAAACCCAACCCCAAAATTCCCAAACAAGTCTTTACACTCATTAAAAAGAGCTCATTTTTGTTGTTGTTGTTTGTTTTGGTTTTTAAATGCTCAACAATTTATCCTCTGCCCTCTACTGTTCCTCAGTTTTGTTGCCTAACCTCTGGATCATTAACATCTCTTCCCTTGATTATTTCTCAAAGAAAATTTCTTGGAGGGCATGTTAATGTGTTGCTGATACAAAACTGTCAGTGTGTCAGGTTTTTATGTGTCTGCTTGACGTACAGCGGTAAAATATTAATACCATGGGTCAAAAGAGTTGGGACAAATACTAGGCCACAGTGTAGCTCGTGCTGAGTGTTGTGGAGAGGCTCCTCTGGCGAATAAAGACTTGCTAGATTGGTTGCAGATGAGCAGGGCTGATCTTTAGATCACAATAATTCCCTATTTTGAATTGAAGCATGCAATGCACATTAATTCCTTGTTCATCCTTCTTTATATACTGCTTGTTCAGCAAAGCTGCAGTCAATATCTGGCCAGCCCTGTATATAATGGGATGTCAAGAGGTATAGAGAAGTCAGAAAAAATTATGAAGGCTATTAATTTGCATGACTCATTCATAAAATACGTATTTTGTTAGGCTTTTAATGAAGCACTTGCTAGAGAAGCAGTAGGAACAAATATTTATGTTTCCTGCCTGATGAAGATCTTTTCCCCTTTGTTATAGTCACCTGCAGTCCATACACTGTTATCATTAATTACCCAGAAACAAAACACGTACAGTACAACAACAGTACATTCTTTATTTGTAAAATGAGTCACATTGCTTCTGTCCTGCTTCCCGCAGATCAGCCTTTTAATAGGGATATAAATAAGAAACTTAACATATGTGACCTTCTGACCAGAGAGTGTTAAATTCCAGGGACTATATTGCTCCACCACTTTTTTTCTTTCATTTGAATGTGTATTCATCATAGTTCTGTCAGAAATCGTGTGATTTACAACGGATAGTATGTTATGATTTGAATTACAGTCAGCTACATGGAGGAGCAATCCTTGCTAAGGATGTTGAAAACAGTTTCCACTTAACCTTCAAATGGAGTTGAAATGGCACGATTGTATTTAGGTAAAGTTTTTATCTTTGGGAAACATCTGCTTCTGGACAAAAACTTTATTATTCTGTCCGGTGCAATAGTTTGTGACTTGATGTGACCTTTGTGACTTGATTAATGACGTCTGCCAATGCAAATATTGTTTATTCTGGACAAAAAGACTTGAAATAAACCCAGAGAAGGTGTTACTGCGATGCAGATCCAAATAGGTTTTTGTGACTTGGAAATGTTCAGATATTTTTTATAACGTTTCATTATTAGCTTGATAATATCTGCATTTGAAACACAGGGAGAGTGTGAGGAGTATAGTTTGCTCTTCTTCACTATTTGTAAAATAGCGATTTTATTAAAACATTTCAAAGAAAATGAACAAATAGAGGGCATCTCTGTTTCAAGCCTGTACTAAGAATCCTTGAAGAGAAAGAATCATCTGAGACCTCCAGTTCAATACTGCAGTGCTGAGCCCCAGCTACTCAAAGAGAAGTTTATTGTGCGTTGCAAACTACTTTCTGGAGCCTATGGATTTTTAGTATTTCACCCAGAGTTTCTCCAGACACAAAAAAACCCCTTCCAAATTTGTCAAGATTTGACCATTTTGATGCATTTACTGTCACCATCTCAAAACACACTGGTCATAAGATTCTTTAAAATATAGTTCAATATCCCTGATCACTATTTACTATTAAAGAAGCCTAGGACCAACAAAAAACCCCTGATTTAGTGTAGGAGATATCTTTCAGTCAGCTCTACTCTTAGTCAGGAGATCTTGGGATGCATGTTTGCACAATTTAGAATAAATATTCTTTTGAAAACAACTGAAGTGTTTTCTGAGGTCCAGTGTGTTAAACCCAGCTTCTGAAAGCACTAGTGATGTGAACTGGAACCATGAGCCTTATGACTATGGTGTGTGTGGTGGTGGGGGAAAAGAAGACCTAAGGAAAGGTAACAAATCGACTGACGGGGGAGCATAAGGTGCTGCTGTCACCTGGGAGAGATGTCAAGTGCCAAGGATGAAGGATTTGCTGTTACTTCTGCTTGTAAAATGAAAACTTATGGTAGTGCCTATAGTTTGAAATCCAAATCGTGAGGCTCAAAGTCTTCTTACCAGTCTACAACTCCCTGAAAGGAGGTTGTAGTGAGGTGAGTGCAGCCTCTTCTCTCAAGTAAATAACAACAGGATGAGAGGAAATAGCCTGAAATTGCACCAGGCGTGGTTCAGATGAGATATTAGGAAGAATTTCTTAACTGGAAGAGTAGTCAAGGGCTGGAATGGGCTGCCCAGGGAGGTGTTGGAGCTGCCATCCCTGCTGGAGGTATTCAAGAAACATGTAAATGAGGCACTTCAGGACATGCTCTAGTGGATGGTGAGGTGGTTTTGGTGGTTGGTTGGTTGGGGGTTTTTTTTGTTGACTGTTGGACGTGGTGATCTTAGAGATCTTTTCCATCCTTTTCTGTGACTCCTCGATTTTTAATTCTTCTAATAATTGTGCCTGCGGCGCATAAAATACGTTCAGGGAGACAAAACAGCAAGAACAGTTAGGATTAAGTAAAATGGTTTATCAACAGGTATTTTTAGTGTTTACAGAATTGTTGTGAAAGAAGCTATTGAGGTGTGGGTTGGGTTTTGGTTTTTTTTTTTTTAATTTCTTGAAAACCTGTTGGACAAACTATACTATGGTGTGCTCTGAAAAAACACAGCGGGAGACAGACACTTTTATAACGTTCAATGTAGTGTTGGGGAAGAAATCCTCATTGGGACTAAGTCAACTTAGAGAGGCTGGGAATGAATGCTTCAAAATGCATAATTACTAGGGAAATTTTATTGATCTCTCTTGCTATGTGACCATCTAGCTTTTTCTGCCTTAGAAAAGAAGATAGAATTCTTGTTTCTTAAAGATTTTTGGAGTACTTCACGGTTAGGTTGGCTAAATTTTGTTGTAAAAATACTCTATAGCTATATAGTATTTTTAAAACAAAGCAGGCTATATAGTATACTTTTATTATACTTTGTATTTAAAAGAGGGGTAAAGCACTCGGAGGATTTTCCTTTGTGCCAAAATTTACTTTTGGATGAAAGTAAATTTAGTGTCCTGGTGTTCCATAGTGAGGTGGCTCAGCAGTACCCCTGGGTTCTGGTGTGTCGAGGAAGCAGTACAAGTGAAAAGTGGACTCAGGTTGTGCTGGCAGAATGAGTACATGGCTCTTTCTGATACACCATGATCATGAGAAAGTGGAACTTGGGGAGAGAGGTTGAAATACGTATTTGTCGGTGCGCTGTGGCCTTCAGCTTTTGGAGTCAGAGGGCCTGGCTCTGTCTTACTCAGGCTCCCTTCTTAAAATATCCGTAATATTTCTGTCCTGTGAGCATCCCAAAGGTTTACTGGATATTCTGCGGGTCAATCCATAATCTTAAAACTGCCTTTTGCTCCTGACCTATCCTGACATCAATTTGAAGAACCAAGAAATTAACCCAGTGACATTACTTAAAACAGTGTAATAATGCTTTCATTTAAGCAGAGAAGGGTCTTTGGCATTATTCAGCAGTATCTTCTCTAGGAGAAGACACTGTGTAGATACATCTTTCTGTGCAGTACCATTATGTTTTTTAACTCCCACTGTCTACGTATGCAGGTGAATAGTTCAAGTGGGTCTGGCTTTGCTTTTCCCAAAGGCCAAGAACTCGTCTTTTCATGCTGCCGCTGATATTTGCACAGGTACTTTCTATTCATTGGAGGCTGGGTGTGTTTTCCTTTTGCAGGGGTTTGCTATTGCTAGGTTGGCATTCCCAGTTTTTTGGATGCAGTCTGTCCAGTTAAGGTGAGCAGGTCAAGAGTCAATTGCTCCTCCAGCTTAAGGCAGCAAACCCTGCTGTCCCCATACAGACCAAACACTTGATGTTGCTGCAGCATATTCTTCAGCCTTTTTTGGGATGTGCCCAGTATCTTCAAGTTGATACCTTAATACAAGCTCTTCTCTAGGTACTGGCATGGCACTAAAGCTGAAATCACCATTTGTATCTTGTTGAGATTGACATACCCTAATTAAATTTCACTGCTATTAGTCCTTTGGAGTCTGCCCCATCACATCAAAAGTCCACAGGCACAGGAGTTACTTTTCCCTTGGTCTAACCAATAATTTTTTGGGAAGGGGAGAAAATGGGAGGAGTGACTAAAGTTCACCTGGAAGTTCAGCTTAGTTAAAATGAAAAAGAAATGGGAGAAAAAAGATGGTCTTTTAAAAATTGGCCAAACGCTGAATTTTTGAAAAGAAATGTTCACATTATCTGCTGTTGCTGAAGTCAACAGATTAAAAATTACCCAGTTAAAATGGTTTGATTTCATTACTATTCAAAAATCTTACATACTTGCAGTGGGCAATTGAAAACAGGCAGAACTGGAAAAAAAACCCTCAAGAATTAAATGCTAGTGGACCATTATCCTCAGAATTTTAAAGGCAGCAGGCTGGTTTTGCAAAAGAGACACGATACATTTTAATGGCATCTAGCTCAGATCCGAGGAGGAGCAGAGTTTGGCATCAAGGGTAATTGAAAGCACCCTGCGAAACGGGCTGAGAGGAGATGGCTCTTGACCCTGTATCGTATGGAACTCGCAGCAATGCACGGGGACTTTGCCATCATGATAAATGATTTGAGTTTTTGCTAAGTGAGTGTCTGAGTATCGTTTATGCTGACTCCTTGATATTTCACTGCAAAGAGGTTAGCTGCTGTATTTGAGCACAGATGAGAGTCACTTGAAGATGAATCCAGGTCTGGACACCTTGCAGAGAGCAGCACTTAAAGACTGTGTTAGTAGCAGAACTGGGTGTTTTTTGCTTGATATTAGATGGATGCCTGTGATTGAAACTGCCACAGAATTGGACATCATTGATGTCTAAGTAGAACCAAGCCTGCCTGAAAATCAGAGCATGAATCAGTGATTTCTTGGCTCTTGACAAAGGACGTGATAATGACCAGACTGGATAACAGCCATCAGCTTCTGACTTGTTCGGATTCCAGTCCACAAATGTTACCTGGGGGCTGATGATTGAATAAAAAAAAAAAATACTTTTATGACTAAGAGAGGCTGGAATCGAGCAGTGCCTAGTGCTGTGAAGGCACAGCATCTTGAAAACCCAGCAAACTGTTTGATCAGCAGAGTACAAAATCATGATCATCGGTAATGCAGAGGGTATTATAATTGACTATAAACAATTGAGATGTCTCATACTGGGGATTACTGCAAGAAATTAATGCACCACAAAAGACTGTGAGGCGAACACAGGAAAATCTTGTGGTTTTGTGAGCTGTTGCTTAGCCCTGTAACACAGAATGCTGTGAAGTGTAGGTGTGCCAAGTGTTCCCAGAATCTGTGCACATCGTGGTCTGACCAGTTGCCACTTAGTTGTTCATTGAAATTAGAGGTGAAATCAAATCCCCCTGTTTCGTTGCAAAGTCAGACCATGTGATTTGAGGAAGTTTTGGCCTGGGCCGAATTTATACGTGAGAATAAATTTGAGATAAATCAGTACACAAGAGATTCAGCATTCAGCTCTGTTTCTGTGCTTTTGCATTGTTACTGAGATCCCCCAAACTTTCTGCCCCAGTTTCTCTCACGGAAAAATGAACATGATAATGATTCTTTCTTTTCTCCACCTTTTGAGTTTTTGTGGGGTTTTTTTTTGTATATTTATTTTACTCAAAACAGATCTAAGTAACGTGAGGCAGTAAATAGTAAAGTACTTGCTGTCAAAACCAGAAAAGCTTGCATGAATCGTGAACTGAAACTGCTAAAATTTTCTTTTGACTTCTCCTTTTTGTTTCTATCGCAAGGGATTTCGTAGGGACGGATCAGTTTCCTACACATGATAATTAAGATTCATATGACTAACTTAACTTAAAATTCAGTAGAATGCTCATATAACCCTCTAGCAGTCCCCCAATCCTGGATTATTAGTCTGAAACTGGCAAGTATGGAATAGTAGAGAGAAAACTGGGACAGATGTGTTCAATATTAATGCAAAAGATACAGAAGAACTATAGTGAAAAATAAAAATAAACTTTCTTTTCCTATGCAGTAGAAGTACCTCAGGCAAAAAAAGTTATTATAATACACATTGAACTTAATGGAAATATAGATCTAAACCTTTAAATATATTCCCCTGTTTTTAATGGTATAAAATATTCACTGTAGTCAGTAAATTAGGCGATGATTGAAGAAGTAGTGGGCTATGAAATTTATTTTGTAGTATTTCTATACAAATACAGGAAAAGAGCTCTCTGTCTTTTTAATCTCTTTTACTAGTTTAAAATATTTAATAAATGCCCGCCAGGAATAATTTGTATTTACAGTTGAAAGATACGACAGCCACCATCAGCCAAGGTACTTCTAATAGAAGTCATTCTAATGTTTTAATTTTCTTGCTCTTTTTTTGTTTGTCTGTTTGTTTTACTTCTAAATAGGTAAATATAGGGAAAAAATATTTCAGTGCTTCCATTCCAAAATCATCTACGACTTTGAGCATTATATCTGTCTTAAATCCTTGCTTACAGATACTATACAGCAAAATAATAACTCTATTTGTCTGGATTTTATTTACATTTGAAGGCAGTTGTTGACATTGGTAAAATTGGCATCCTTTTCAGGTCTTTCTGCTTTTCCTCCTGACGTTCGGATCTTTGTGAGCGTTTTTGTTGTTACTACCATTTCACTCCTTTATGGATATGTGTAATGTCAGTTCCTGAATATTTATTTTTTTATTATTATTATTTTGCACTGTTAACTTGTACGGGGGGGGAATCAGTAACTCTGTGAAAATAAATAGCTGTGTCAGAAAATGAATTTCAGTGCTTTCACCAGTGAACTGTGGTTGGTGGGTTTGCTTGGTTTTGCTGGTTTCTTTTTCTTCTCTTAGATGTCCTGTCTTTTTGAATTTTCTTCCACTTAGCATATGGTCCCTGTAAGAAACAGAACCTCTAGCGTTTTAAAAGTTTTGGGCTGCGTAGTGATTATAAAATCATGCAAAATAAAATATTCATGAGAAAGAAGAGGAAATGTTTGGTGAAAGCCATGTAGTATTTTCATGTTTAGTTTGAGTTATTCTCTGAGTTCAATTTATGTTTTTCTTCAAGTTTAGAGATTGTTATATGAATGACTGAGGAATTCTGAATAGGAATTACCTCTGCTTGTAGTTTTAATGCTGAGGAATCAAGAATCAGAATGCCTGAATATTGCCTGCAGAAGTTTTTCCTCGTGGCATTTCTAAATTGTGCCTTGTGTTTTCTTTGTTTTGTGTTCCCTCCCCTCATCTACCTTCTGAGCTGTATATAGTTCCAAGATGGTCAAAAAAGTTCAGTTAAGCCTTTCATGTGTATTTTGATGACCAACACTCTGAGCCTGTTGGTAGGGCTACAATTTCTGATTGTGTAATAGCCAGTTTTCCTCTTGGTTTTGGGGTGATGTTGTAGTTTTTGTTTGTTTGTTGGGTTTTTGTTTGTTCAGTTGTGGTGTGGGGTTTTTTTTTTTTGGTTTTGGGTTTTTGTTTTGTTTGGGTTTTGTTTGTTTGGGTTTTTTTAATCTGGAATATCTGAGATAGAGCCTGGTTTAGGATATCCATAATTAATAATAAAATTAATGAAGGAATTCTGAGCATGAGTCACTGATGAACACAAGTTAGAGGACAGCGTGTTCTGTGCTGACTAGATGCATATGGCAAGTGCTTTGAATCAAGTCAGGACTAAGAGGAAATGATCTGCAGTCCTCGGCTTGAGCACATGTTTAGATGAGATTAAAAAAAAACCAAGACACACACACACAGAAAACCCCAAATGAAAGGAAAAGCAGATTTAAAGGCTTTATTAGACCTCAAAGTGGGAAGCAGATGTAAAGTTTAAGGGTAGTAATGCTTAAATTCTCATGTAACTGCTCAGAAACAGACATGTAATACAAGAAAAACAGTCATCTTTGAAATTAAAAGCCATTATGATTTCAATGTTGACACAAAATCAATATCTCAGCCTAATTCATCAAAGCCACAGTAAAGAAAAAAATAACTAAAATTTCTTCATGAGGTCAACCTGCCAAAAAAACTTATACTACCATACTATTTAATTTTGTTCAGTAGTTTACTGAACAATGGATTTCTTTTATCTTTTGAAGTCTACAATAGGTCCCAAGAGACATGAAGCCCTGAAGGCACGAAGCCCTTGTAGCAGCGCGTCACCAACATGACAAATGTAAAATGAACTCATAACAATGGATTCATTTATTTTTTCTTGACTAATTTCTGTCTTCTTCCTTTAAAAAGATGGAACTATTGTAACCTTCTAAACCCTGTTCTGTCCCTTTTTGAAGAAGGATAAATTTTGATTTCAAGTTTGTCAATATCTTACCTCCTTTTAGAAGAAGGGCACTTCAAAAAGTCTTTTCTCCTACACATCATGGGGAGAGATAGAATGTTCTTTAGGAAAGATGGAGTTCTGAGCACATCCCCATACCACGTGGGTCATTTGCCAGAGAGTCATGGTGCCATGACTACCAAGGATGGTCCTTCATGCCATTAGAAATGTCAATATTTCATTTAGATGGTCTGTGGGATGATGGTCAGCGCACATGTGCTGGGTCGTAGAAACTCCGTAATGGTCTCTTTAGTGCAGGGCTTTAAATAATTGCCTCAGTAAAAGTGGTTTTTTAGTAGTTAATTCAGGAGAAATCTGAATGGTAATTTTAGGACTAATTTAGCTACCAAGGATTGATTGCACTTAGTTTCTTAACATAAGCTCCTAGAGATTTAGCAAGTAGCTATTCCAGGATTGCTACTGTGTACCTTTCTAAAACTGTGGGATGTGATTACTGAATTCTGCTTTTGGTTGCACTAGAGAAATGGTTTGCTTAAGAACTCTGAAACCAAGAAAAAAAAATAAATCCTTAACTCAACACCTCATTTCTCACTCTCAACAGATAAGAAGTTGTCCCTCAAAATACATCTGCACTGAGCAATGTAATGTTATTTTAGCAGCTATTGACTAAATTAGCTTCAGTGGAACAGAGCACTAATCTAGCTGCACTGCTGCTAAAAAAGATAGTTTGATCATCTTTACACGGCAGTGCATTGTGCTTACAGTTGTCTATTGTCAAGATGTCAATTTGTCAGCCACGTAATGCTGTTTTTACTTCTTGGCAATTCCGTGCTGGATATTGAGCTCCATAATGTATACTGATAAATAATTCTCTTGCAGGAATGCCAACAGCAGTTGCCTAGAAGTGCAATAGTGATAATCCTGAGTATAGCTGATTAAAAGGTGTGGGGCATTTTTTTCTATTAGGTGTTCATAAATAAAACCAAAATTTACAGCCCTTTAGATATCAAGACCTCATGTAAAGTCTGCTAACATCAGTAAAGTTCTGTTGATTTCGGTGGTAGGTGTTACTGGATTTATTTCACAGGTAGTTCTGGCTGAGGAAAAGAAGTTGCAAAGTATGGCAAGCGTTGTAGTGCAGGATGAGAAAAAGGAAAAAAAAAAAAAAGTTAGGTTTTGGGTAATCATGTGGACAGCTTTCCCAAGTCAAGCTAGGGGACTTTATGAAAAAAGTTGTCCAAAAATACATCCAGTTGACAGGGAGACATTTCTGGGTGATTTGTGACAGCCAGTGTATTAGTACAATAAGGGGATGAATAGAAATCAGCTTTAGAAGAAAACCAGAAATTCCCATGTGCTACCACTTCTTGGAAACACCTATTTTCTGAGTAAATGCAAGGCAAGGAAGGGCCTATCTTGTCTTCTTTATTTCTGGCTGGAAATATGTCTCAGAGTGGAAGAGTAGTTTGTGTTGGCTGGCATATACGATCCAGTCTGATTAAGATACAGATACTCCATTGTTCTGAAGCAAATGCATGGCAGAGGGTACAGGCAATAGGATGTCACAGAAGCAGTTTCATCTAATCCCTGACTAAAGGGACAAACGTACCCAGTTACTTTACAAGGTCTAGGAAGGAACAGAAAGTACTTTAAAATGTCAACAGTAATGGAGAGAGGATTCGACAAGTCACAGTTAGAACCACAAAGATCATTCCTTTAACAATTGAGAAAATGAAACCTACTTGGTAGTCCTTCATCACCGTGCGTACACCCTCAATTAAAGTAGTGCCCCTGATAGCGAGCAGTATAATCTGCATTTTATTTCACTCATGAGCAAAATAACAAGTTACTCAGGCCTGCGGCACTCATGAGTGATATGGGCCGTGTAATATCCTCTCCATTGAGTTTCCTATTATTAAGCTTGAAATAAAGAGTTCAAAATTAACTGTGACAATGATTTTATCTAGCGTTGGCATCACCATTAGCTTCCGCAGTTTACTGCTAATAAAACTTTAAATTTCCTATTACTTGTAATAACCTTTTTGCCACCTTAGCTGTAGAAATCAGACGAAGAACCCTGCCAAAAAAACATGGCTAATGACATTTTCTGGTTGCGTGGAAGAATTGACTAGAAAGAGTGGCTGTTACTGATACAGTGTTAATACAAAAAAGCACAATGTTTGGGATTTCAGCTGATTAATTTGAAGCGCATGCTTCTTTTAACAGGTATCAATGTTTCATGGTTGACATCCTTAGCTGACCAACTTTACGTGCCGTGTGTCAAATGGATAAGCATTCTCTCTGCAGCTCTCAGGCTGTTTTGACAAACAATCACACGAGTACAGGTAATTTCATATTTCTGAAGCACTGCCATGGATGTTAATGAGGCAAAACCTTGAAAAACTTTCATATCCTAAAAGTATCACCCTAAAAGAATTTTACAAGGTACTATCCTGATCTTTCCTATAGTGGTATAAATCAAGAACAACTTCACTCAAGTCACTGGTCTTGTACCGTAGCGTAAGTTGTGCAACTGAAATCTGCAGCTCAAAATCCACTTTATTATCCTTAGAATCCTTGTTTATCCTTTTGACATCTTTTCTAAGCTATTGGTTTTCAAGTTTCCTAGGTGGAATTTGCAATCATTTCATGGAGGCAAGGATTTCAGCATCTTTCATCTGACAGAGTGCCGTCCAGAAGTACATATTGTTAAAGATCAGTAAAAATCGCAGAAGAATTAAGGCTGGGCATAACAATGCAGAGGGAAAAGCAAAACGCTCAAGCTGAAATTCAAAAAGCCACCTCAGCTAGACTCTCCTAAGTAGGTACACAAATCCTGTATGACTGTGGAGTCAGACAGGTCCTAATAGGATGCAGAGGGAACAGGAAGCACTGTAAAGTCACTGGTAGGTGAACTGATTGATGGTGACTATATAACAAATTCCGCCTTTCGTGTAGTTTGCACAGCTTGGAATACTGACTTTACAATACATGCTTGTGCTTTTGTTTTAAGATGTATTTTCCTTTTTAAAAGTGGATGGTCAGTTATTCCCATCTAATTAATAACATCCTTGGTTAATGCACTTAGGCAGGATGTCAACCGGAGTTCACATCCAAATCTTTTTCCATGCTTGAAACTTGACCTGGCTTGTAGACTCTGCACTGTTCTAGAGACAGGTATCTAGTATGGCTCATATAGTAAGTAAAAAACCAAAGGGTTAAATGACTGATGGAATAGAAGGGAGCCTGGCACATCACAGCTCTGTAACCGAGGGTTTTGGATATTGCCAGGAAGAGAAGCTCTTGGCTTCAGTCACTGCTCTATGACAATGACAGTTCCGTGTGACGGGTGTTACGGAGCAGAGACTGCAAGGTAATGTCTCAACTCTTAGATCTGAGAGTATTAAATGAATATTCAAAACAGAAGGTGGTCGTGCTCTTTCTTGAGGCCTTGCTTTGGCAGAAGTGGTCTTTAATTCTTCACTTTGCACGTGGAACAACTGTAGAAGAGGTAGAGGTGGGTTTTTTCCCCTTCCTCTCCCCATTTCTTCCATTTCTTAGTGTTATGGTTGGGAAGTTCTGCAGGGAGATGGGTGAAATGAGTATGCGTTACGTGAAGGACTGAAATGAACAGGGCCAGGGGTTTCCAGTACTACAGTGGCCTGAGTGCTAGCAAGATGTGTGTCTTCTTGATCATCCAGTGAAACTAGAACGTGAGAAAATAAGAGAGTTGTCAGGAAGTGAGAAAGAAGAGAGATGTTGTTGATGCTCATCATGTGCCTGCAGTTCTAATTTTGATTGCTTATTTTCTCTTTCTCCACTGCCTCATCATTACTTCATGGGAACCAGGCAGAAAGTAATGGACCATGGGAATAGCAAAAAGAAAAAGCTAATTTAGTGGAAGCTAAGGCCGATCACGTGAGTCGGGAAGGAGAATTCAAGTGACTGCGTGAAAGCTGGTAGAGAGAGGGGAGTGAAAGGACTGAGGAAGGGATAGGCAGGACAGGACAGAGATATATTCTTTCTCTGCTAATTTGTTCTATTCTGCTTTAGTCTAGACTTTGTATACCAGGGCAATTCAAGAGAGAAAAGTTAGAGCTCTGTGATAAGTCAGAATTTTTGGGTAACATTTTTTCCTCTGTCTCTTTTTTGATCTCTTTCTCTTTCTGTCTTGTCCCCCTCTCTCCCAGCTTGGATTTTGTATATCATGTAAAGCTTGTTTCATTAATAGTACCTCAAATTACCCTGATTATAGTACCAGCACTGTAGAGTGCTCAGCCAGCAAAGAATACACTACACATCATAGAAATATTCACTTTCTCTTCTTTGACCAGCATTTGTAGTTCCTAGCCTGTTTCTTTAACCTGCCTTTTGAATTAGTTTTTTATGTTAAATAATTTAACTAACTTGCTTGAAAACATGGCTGTGTGGAGACATAGGCTCATTACCTTCCTGCATCATCTGAGAGAAATCCCAGCAGTGAGGATGATGAAGGGTGTAATATATTACCTTGCAAAAGATCGTTCTGACATTGCTTTTCTCAGTGCTGCTGTCCAGAAGTCAGTACTTCTGTCAGTATGCTGATAGCATGTGGGTATAGGTGTTGATACATAGGCTTGTATGCTTGAGGGTTTTAGACCAGGGAAGAAATAGTTTTAATTGGAGGGGCACCAACTCTAGCCTTGAAACTCTGTTGACACTAATTCTCCTAGTTATAATACGTTGAATATATGGTGAACAATTTCTAACTGGTGCTAGGCAATGCACGTCCCAAACTTCCAAGTTCAAGGAACAGGTCTGAATTTCCATTTGAAAGTCTTGTAGGTAAACTTGCATGTAATGTTTGAGAGTATTGAGCAGAGAATAAAATGCTCCGTCCCTAAGTAGCTTGAACATGCAAAAGGTTTTATTCTGTATCCTCTGCTTCCTCCCCAGAGGAGAAGAATTCTAGGACAGAGAGAGAGGAGCACTGACAATGTTTTATCACCAAAATAATGGATTTCCAATAGCTTGCTTTTGTCCATATCTTGCTGCTTTAGTATGCTGGGTTTTTAGGTGTATGAAAATGAAGCAATCTTTTAGACCCCATTCCTGAATAAAATTGTTCTTAGCTCTGTTTACATGCTGAACTCTCAAGTCAGTGTTACTTCTGTGATGAATAAAATGCTAAAAATTAAATGTTTGTGTAATAGTTCGCAGAAGTAGGGGTAGGCACCACCACCAAGTTCCTGAGTAATTCTGCTACCACAGTGAAACCCGTATGTATATCAGTCAGGTATCTTCTTTTAATGGAGAGATGTTTTCTTTTTTGATCTAATAAGAGAAGCAATTAAAATGATATCTGTGCTACTTTTGATCTTTCAGGGCATCTTAGATGTTTTCCAGCAATTTTTGCAAAACACATTATGACCTTTACAAGGTTTATCTGAATGACACGGATCAGGTGGTGGATGAAATACAGATGTTGCTAATATATTATGATCTGATCTGCCTCGACCATGGTTTCATCACCTTTAGGGCAATGCCTTCAGAAGTGATAACTTTCAGCCATTCACCTTTTTATTAAAAATGTAATGTAATTTTCTTCTTTCTTTGCACAAGTGAAATTCCTATCCTAAAATTACACTCCTTTCCCCTTTTGCTTCCTGCCCCTTTTTTTGCATTCTGTGTTTCAAGCAGGTCAGCATGTGTTACCTTAGGTGGAATGGGCATGTTAAAGACTATACATGATACTGTCGTGATACAGCTGGTAAAAAAGGTTTCAGATGTTTAAGTTGAAAGACCACGGTTGGCTTAGCTTCATGGCAAACACACTACAGAGTTAATGTCAAAATTAGGAACTTTTTTTGACCAAGAGACACTGTATTGAGAGAATTGGATATAGAGCAGCTTGAAATTCAAATTGAGTGAATATGCAAAATAAGCTTTAATCAAAACTTATGAAACTCTCTCTTTTAGAGAGAAGGCATTGCTTAAAGTATCAAAGTCTGCCAAACGGTCCTTCTCAGTGAGGACTTGTGTCATTTATTTCTGAGTCGACGCAGCAGGGGAGGCAGCAGAGAAGGGCAGGGTGGGTTGTGGGTGTCCTCAGCAAACAAAGTGGCTGCTGGGCAGTGGGAGCACTGCAGTGCCACAGTGGGCACCAGTGCTCTTGCTCTGGACTTGGGTTCCTTTCCCTGGCTTGGGTTGCTCTCTAGCTGGCCTGACCAGCTGACTGGTTTCCATGTGTCTTTCTCAGGCTGGATGAGGCTGTTGTGATAGATCTCATCTTCTCACATAGCTTTTACCCAGAGCAATTAAAGCTTGTGGTATAAAGTGGAAAGAGAAGAAATTGAAAAGGAATAGGAGAAAAAAAAAATATGTAAAAGCTCCTTTCAGTGCAGCATTTGCTTTGGCTAAGTTAAAGGAGCCATGGAAGTAGGATTGTGGAAGCAGTAAACTCCCAGCTAATGACAAAAACAATTGCTTTTAGTGTAACTTAATTATGTTAATTGATTTGACAACTTGAGAGAAAGGGGGTTTTGTATGGATGAGTGTTAGCTGGAGAGAATTCCTGTGGAGTGGAGACAGAAACTGCGATTTAGCACCAGTGAGCAGAGAGAGATCAGTAGGATGTACAGTAAGAAGGCTGTAATGGGCCATAAAACTAATGTCTTTATTGAGCCTATGATTTTTAGTATCCATTAGTTATTGAGTTCCTGGATTAGCTCTGGAAGGGATTCTGTAAATCTTGCGTGGGGGTGAAGGCTGGAAGGTCACTGGGGAGGAGCTGTTTTGTGAAAATGTTTTCCTGCTAATAGTTGGATTTTTTCTTCTAATTGATCATACGAATTTACTTTCACACAAAATATGTGAATTGTTTCTTAAATGGTTGCTATGAGAACTCCTCCTCAGTATAAAGTTCACTAGATGTTAAATAACATCCCATACCATCACAGCTTGCCTTACAGATACATAAACCCAAAAATGACTCTAAGAGGCTTTTGCTGTGGGCTTGCAGTTGCTGATCCTGCTCTCGGATGCTGAGTTTGCTCTAATAGTGAAAGTCTCAAACTTTTATCAAAAGTATCAAACAATTGCAGCCTATTAGGAAAGGAAAGGGGGTTTGGAGTACTTCAGAGAAACAAAAGTTGTAAGGAAAGTTAATAAGTTTTATTTGGACCTCTTATCAAGTCTGAAAGAGAAGAAATAAACTCCCTAGTGAAGTCTCAACTGTTGGCAGTCAGCATAACAGCTCTGGCACTGACGGGTCACGCTCTGCCCCACTGCCTTGGGGCTGTACCTCTTTCCTTGTCCCAGCTCCTCTGAAGTGAGCAGAGGGCAGCTTACTGGAATGACAGAAAATTATTTAGATAGTTTACTGGATTAGTTTTCTTATGACTGGGAAGGGACAGATTTGGCCCCTGGCATGGTTGGGTGAACTGTGTGAGAGGAAGGACAAAGGGAGGGGGTGGGTTAGCCCATGGGATCAGCACCTTGGTGTGTGGGTCAGCTGGACTGCCTAAGAGAGACTGGAAACAAGCAGCTGAGGAGCAGGGGAGTAAGATGCTGTCAGCAGGATGAGGTGTGTGAGAGGAAGACTATGGTAGGCCATAACCAGTTTCAGAGCTGGATCTGTGATTATTTTTTACAGTTTGATAAAGTGATGAATTTCAATTCCTATGAACATCTTTTGAGCGCATTGGTCTCCTGGGGTGTGTAAAGAAGAGTGTGGCCAGAAGGTCCAGGGAGGTTCTCCTCCCCCTCTACTCTGCACTGGTGAGATCACAGCTGGAGGATTGTGTCCAGATCTGGTCTCCCCAGTTCAAGAGGGACAGGGAAATAACTGGAGAGAGTCCAATGGAGGCTACAAAGATGCTGAAGGGGCTGGCACATCTCTCTGGTGGGGAAAGGCTGAGAGCCCTGGGGCTGTTTAGCCTGGAGAGGAGAAGCCTGAGAGGAGATCTTAGGAATGGTTACAAATCTCTGCAGGGTGGGGGGCAAGGAGAAGGGGCCAGGCTCTTTTCAGTGGTGCCCTGGGATAG
>JANIJG010005343.1:0-12205 GCA_024611175.1 Megaceryle torquata
GTCCTCCACCTACTCCTCCGTAAGAGCCGGCTCCGCGCTGCGCTGCTTTCTGCATGGCTGGGGGGGCCCGGGGGGGGTCGGGGGGGGCTCTGTGCATGCCTCTGCCTCGCGCCGAGCCTGTCTGTGCCTCGCTGCCCTCCTGACTGCCCGCCTCTGTCTGTCTGTCCCTCTCTGCTCTCATGCTGCCAGGCTGAGGAGAAGATGCAGTCTGAGGTGAGCCCGCACCCTCTGCTCATCACAAGTCCCCTGCCACCACAGCCAGGGTGGGTGCCCGGCCCCTCTCACTCCTATCGCTCTCTTCCCACAGCAAATCCGCAAGCTGCGCCGCGAGCTGGAGTCCTCGCAGGAGAAGGTGGCCACCCTGACCTCCCAGCTCTCTGCCAACGTGAGTCCCGGTGGGAGCCGCTCAGGAGCTGCCGTGCTCTGTCCCTGCAACGTGTGGGGCTGGTGCTGGCCCGAGCCCACCACAGCCTTGACTTCCCCCTCTCTGGCCTCTTGTGTCCCACACCCGGCAGTGGGTGCTCGCCCACCCGCGGGTGCTCACCTGTTTCTCCACCTTCTCCCAGGCCAACCTGGTAGCAGCTTTTGAGCAGAGCCTGGTGAGCATGACGTCCCGCCTGCGGCACTTGGCCGAGACTGCTGAGGAGAAGGTGGGTGCTGTCAGGATGCCCAGTGGGCACTGGCACACTGGTGATGTGGGAGGGTGCTCATGAGGCTGGGAGGTGCTGGACTTGGGTGAAGATGCTACCAAGGGTGCTGTTGGGGTGGGCCCTGTGCTATTGGGACATGCTCCATGGCTCCCAACTCTGCTCCCCAGGACACGGAGCTGCTGGACCTGAGAGAGACCATTGACTTCCTGAAGAAGAAGAACTCGGAGGCTCAGGCTGTTATCCAGGGTGCCCTGAATGGCACTGATGTCACCCCCAAAGGTCAGGCCCGTGCCACAGGGATGTGGCCCTTCCTTAGCCCAAACCAGCTGGGCTGCTCCTGGCTGGGGCTGGTGCAGGGCCCCAGGGCACACCTTGCTCCCCTGAGGTGTTCCCACAGCAGGCAGGTCCCCCAATTCTTCCCCACCCAGGATCCCCGAGCCAGGTGCTAGTCAGCCAAAGCTGTCACTGCAGGAGGTCTCAGCTCTGGTGGCTCGGGGGAGTGGGACAATTGTCCTCTGCAAGACTTCTCCTCACTGAGCCCTTCTCTGACAGCCTGGTTTTGGCTGCTGGTCTTGGCTTTGTTCCCCTGAGTGCTGTCTCTGGCCCCAAAATCCCAATGTGAGGGTAGGGAGGTGGAGGAGGTGGGACAAGAGAACAGTGTGTGTCCTCTGGGCATCTCCCTGGGCTTTGAGGTCACTCTCCCGAATGGCAGTGTCCATGTGGAGTCGGAGCCCCACATCATCTTATGAGATGGCTCTGAGAGCTCAGGAGGTGTTTGGGTGGGAGAAGGGAAGGGGTACAGGGAGGACAGTGTGGGTGGCTCTGGCACTGGTGCAGACACCTGATGCTGATACCTCCTTTCCTGATCTCTCCCGCTTCTGTCACTGGCCTCAGAGCTGCGCATCAAGCGGCAGAACTCCTCTGACAGCATCTCCAGTCTCAACAGCATCACCAGCCACTCCAGCATTGGCAGCAGCAAGGATGCCGATGCCAAGAAGAAAAAGAAGAAGAGCTGGGTGGGTTGGATGGGGCACTGGCAGGAGGAATGGGGCTTTGGGGAGCTGCTGGCAGGGCTCAGGTCAGCCCCATGGGCCAGCTGCTCTCACTCTACCTTGGCATTGTGGTGTCGGTTCCCTCTGTCCCCTGGGGACAGTACTGGTGAGGAGCTTGTAGCCACCATGGTTTTGTCTTGACCGGGATTCCTCCAGCCCCTCTGGGAGTTTTCCAGCCTGGTCCTGCAGCCCTGCTCCCTTGTTTGTTCCCACATCTGTCTCCCTTCTGCCCACGCAGGGTGGGGGGCAGACCCTTGGGCCAGCGGCCCCTTCCCCACACCACGCCGCTCCGAGCTGGACACGCAATTAAGTCTTGCTTTGTTTTGTTTCTCTCCCCCTATGCTGACCTCAACCCTTTTTTTCCAGGTGTATGAGGTAAGTCCTACACCGTCCCCTCCACTCCATGCAGTGCCCGGCCAGGGCCCACGCTCCATTTTGCGGGACGGTGCTCATGACACTTTCCATCCCACCGGCACTGACCCCCAGCATGGGCCATCCCACGGTCCCCAGCCGGGCTGCGCACACTCGGCTGCTTCCTTTGGTGTTAGGGCCAAGCAACGCAGCTGCGCGGAGGGGCTGAGCTGCCCCGAGGCAGGAGGAAGGGCTTGCACGGGGCGTGTCCCATGGATGGGGACAGTCCCCTTCTTGCTCAGCAAAGGCAGGCAGTCTCCTGACTCCCTCTAGCCAGATCTTTTGGGTCAGGCACCTCGCTGCAGCCTTCCCTGTGACACTGGGCTGTGGTGCCGCCCATCTGCCAGGGCTGGCCTGATGTGGCCTCAGGTGGCTTTGTCCCTGTTGAGACCCACGTGGGTCCCAGTGCTTTCCTGCCATCAGCAGATGCTGACACCCACCTATTTATTTATTTATTTACTTATTTATTTTACACCAAAGTGCAATGCTTTTGCTTTTGGGCACACACCAGGGCAGCCTGCAGGGTGCCTGTGGGAGTTGGGCCGGATCCCACCCATTCTTCATCCACTCTTCCTCCCACCTCCCCTCAGAGCAGGCGCTGGCCCTCCAGGGGATGCGCCTGGAGCTTGGGGTGCCCATCCTGCTGCTCTCCTGCAGGCTGGTGGTACACCAGCGGGACCTGGGCCTGGCTTGGCCCCTGTGCAGTGTCCACCTGCCCTCCCTGGCCTCAGCACGCCGCTCGCCTGCTTGCTGTGTGCCCCTTGCATGCTGCATGCCCTCCGGGACCCCTGGTGACATCTTGCGGGGGGCTGTCTGACCCTCTGCGCTTCTAGGAGGACCCTGCAGGGCAGAGAGGGGTGTGGGGCTGGTATTGTCCCCTTGCACCAGGACCCCAGCTCTGCAGTGTGGGATGTTCCCCATAACACTTGAGTGCTGAGGTTGCTGTGGTGGGATGAACATGGGATGGAATCGGCCCTTCCCGATGGACCGGGGTGCTAGTGTGGGCCCTGGACACCATGCTGTGGGTGCTGGTGGGAAGCAAGGCTGGGAAAGCCTGACCGGAACATGGGTCCTGCTCTGGGGGGCTGTTGGGTGCTGTCGGGCTGGGGCTGCAGCGTTACACAAAGGGCTCTGCTCCCCTGTCTGTCAGTGGGGTCAGGATCAGACTGGTGTCTTCCCTGGGGCACTGGTAGGACATGGTCCTGCCTCAGTGATGAGTGTGGTGTTACTGGTCCCAGCTTAGACTGTGGGTCCTGGGCAGACAGGGGCCCCAGGGCAGGACCAGGACAGGTTGCAAGGCTGCATCGTTGGGCTGTCCCTAATGAGCATTTCCATCTCCTGTAGCTGCGCAGCTCCTTCAACAAGGCCTTCAGCATCAAGAAGGGACCCAAATCAGCCTCCTCCTACTCGGACATCGAGGAGATCGCCACACCGGACTCATCAGCCCCCTCCTCCCCAAAGCTGCAGCATGGCTCCACGGAGACCGCCTCACCCTCCATCAAATCCTCCACGTCCTCCTCTGTGGGCATTGACACGGCCGAGTACGTGGGACCAGGGTGGGTGTGGTAGGGTGGCAAGGGCTGGTCACGGGGGCTGCAGGCTCCTGCCCGGGATGTGTGCAAGGCTCTGTCTCTCCCTCGGCCCAGGCTCTTCCAGGCCCACGGCGAGGGTGAGCCGGAGAAGAAGGAGGTGTCGGAGCTGCGGTCAGAGCTGTGGGAGAAGGAGATGAAGCTGACGGATATCCGCCTGGAGGCCCTCAACTCGGCCCACCAGCTGGAGCAGCTGCGGGAGACCATGCACAACATGCAGGTGAGGACGCTGCCAGCAGCCCGGCTGGCTCCGGGCGCCTGGGTGGCCGCAGTCCCACAGCTGCAGCCCCAGGTTGCTGCCAGCATCCAGCTTCCTCACCCTGTGCTGTAACTGGTTCTCCCCCAGCTGGAGGTTGATCTCCTAAAGGCTGAGAACGACCGGCTCAAAGTGGCTCCGGGGCCCTCGGCAGTGCCAGGCTCCGTTCCCAGCCACATCACGAGCACGTCGGCCTCCTCTTCGCCACGGCGCTCCCTGGGGCTCGCTCTTGGCCATGCCTTCAGCCCCAGCCTGGGGGACGCAGGTAGGGGTGACGGAGCTGCTGGTGGATGGGGAGGGGCTGGGAAGGAGATGTGTGTGGTGGGAATGAGCTGCCTGGAGCTCTGCGTGGGGGAATCTGTTGTGCTGCTGGCGCCGCGATTGGCAGCAGCAGGATTTGGCTGAGGCTGGGCATGGTCAGGCCTGGTGGCTCGGCTTTCCCTGCCGGCACAGCCTCCCTGCTCCGTCCCTAGACGTGTCCCCTATGGATGCTGTCAGTGCTGGCACCCAGAAGGATGAGCTGACGCTGCGGATTGTGGTGCGCATGCCGCCCCAGCACATCATCAAGGGGGTAAGTGTGGGCTGTGCGGGGAGACTGGGCTGTCCCAGTGCCCTGGCCAAGGGGCAGAGAAAGCCCTCCAGCAGAGCTCCAGCTCTGCACACCTCTGCCTTGGCTTCTAGGACCTCAAGCAGCAGGAGTTTTTCCTGGGCTGGACCAAGGTGAGCGGGAAGGTGGACTGGAAGATGCTGGATGAGGCTGTCTGCCAGGTCTTCAAGGTAGGAGCATGAGGACCTCTCAAGAGAGCCATCCCTTTACACTGCTCAACCATGACTGGTATTTCCTGGCCCAGGTCCTAACCAGGGTCTCCTGGAGCTGCTCCCTGCCAGCCCCTGGGAGCACTGACAGCCCTGTCCTTGCCCACATAGGATTACATCACCAAGATGGACCCTGCTTCCACGCTGGGGCTCAGCACCGAATCCGTCTATGGCTACAGCATCAGTCACATCAAGCGGGTCCTGGACACGGAGCCTCCAGAGCTGCCGCTGTGCCGCCGAGGCTTGACCAGCATCGTTGTGACACTCAAAGGTCAGTGTGTCACCTCAACACTGGGAAAATCCTCTTTTGTGTGAGGGTGTCAGAGGCTGTCCCAGGCTGCCCAGAGAGGCTGTGGAGTCTCCTTCTCTGGAGAATTTCCAAACTCGCCTGGACCCTGCGCTTCTGGGCCCCCTGCTCTGGGTTACCCTGCTGGGTGGAGCAGGGGGGTGACACCAGAGCATCTCTAGAGGGTCCTTCCAGCCCCCATCATGCTGGGATTCTTTGTTGGAGTGGCTCTGTCCCTGTGCCTTCTTCCCTGTGTCTTACGGTGTTGTGGGGTGCAAGCGGGACCCTCAGCCCTCCCCTGCCTGCAGGCTTGAAGGAGAAGTGCGTGGACAGCCTGGTGTTCGAGACGCTCATCCCCAAGCCCATGATGCAGCACTACATCAGCCTCCTGCTGAAGCACCGGCGGCTCATCCTCTCGGGACCCAGCGGCACCGGCAAGACCTACCTGACCAACCGCCTGGCTGAGTACCTGGTGGAGCGCTCGGGTCGGGACGTCACCGAGGGCATCGTCAGCACCTTCAACATGCACCAGCAGTCCTGCAAGGTGAGGGTGTGCCGCAGCTGGGAGTGGCCTTGGTGGTGGCCGTGTGTGGCCCCACCTGTGACGCCCAGTCCATTCCTTCCAGGACCTGCAGCTGTACCTCTCCAACCTGGCCAACCAGATCGACCGGGAGACGGGCATGGCAGACGTGCCGCTGGTGATTCTCCTGGACGACCTGAGCGAGGCAGGCTCCATCAGCGAGCTCGTCAACGGCGCGCTTACCTGCAAGTACCACAAATGGTGAGGACCCCCCTCCACACCCTCCTCTGGCGCAGGCTGCTGGGCACTCGCAGCCTCCCCGCTGCTCTCGGCAGGACCCTTGGGCTGGTGGCCACGAGGGTCTGCTGTGCCCAGATCGGCCCTACTGCGGGTGGGGGTGATGAGGGGCATGTTTCCTCATGGATCCTGTTTCTGCCTGTCACTCAGCCCCTACATCATCGGGACCACCAACCAGCCTGTGAAGATGACCCCAAACCATGGCCTCCATCTCAGCTTCAGGTGGGAATCATATCATGCCTGCTGACTGTCCCCTGGGGGCTGGAAGCGCAGAGGCCGCCACTCTCATGCTGGGGCAATCATAGGATCATAGAATGGTTTGGGATGGAAGGGACTTTTAAAGGTCTTCTGATCCAACCCCCCTGCAGGGACCAAGGACATCTGCAACTAGAGCAGGTTGCTCAGAGCCCCATCAAGCCTGGCCTTGAATGTCTCCAGGGATGGGGCCTCGACCATCTCCCTGGGCAACCTGTTCCAGTGCTCCACCACCTTCCTAGTAAAGAACTTCTTCCTAATGTCCACCCTAAGTCTACCCTGCTCTAGTTTAAAACCATTGCCCTTCATCCTGTTGCTACATGCCCTTGGAAACCGGCCCTCTCCAGCTATCCCCAGGTCTGGGGACACATCCTGTGACTGGGGACCCTGATGAGGACTGAGACCCATCCCTGCTATCCCAGAACAATGCAATGCCCCAGCCTAGGACGTGTGCAGTGTGGGGGTGCCAGGAGGTCCCCTGAGGAGCTGGTGTGGAGACCTAGCCCTGAACACAGAGTCTTCCCTCCAGGATGTTGACCTTCTCGAACAACGTGGAGCCGGCCAATGGCTTCTTGGTGCGCTACCTGCGGCGGAAGCTGCTGGAGTCAGACACAGACGTCAATGCCAACAAGGAGGAGCTGCTGCGTGTGCTGGACTGGGTGCCCAAGCTCTGGTACCACTTACACACCTTCCTGGAGAAGCACAGCACCTCTGACTTCCTCATTGGTACAGCCTTTGCCGCGCACCTCCCTCCTCTTCCTCACGCTGCTGGGAGCCACCAGGGACCGGGGCAAAACCCTCCCAAAGGAGCTCGGGGAGCTGCTGTGCTGCCCCCTTGTCTCCCAGGCCCACACAACCAGAAGCTGGTGGGTGATGCACACAAAGTGTTGCTCCTCCCTGGCTGGCATTTGGTGCCATGCCCCATGGGAGCTGTCCCCACGGTGTCAGCCAAGGCTGCTTGTCTTACTGGCACCCTCCCTTGGGCATGGAGGAGCCGTGTTGTCCCAGGCAGTCTCCCTTTGCCTCGCCATGCTCCTTGGGGGGAAGGTTGAACTTGGCAGCCCCATTCCTTGCTGAGGAGCTTGTTTTCTGCCCATGAGTGTCAGGCAGATACTGCTCCCAGGGCACCCTGTGCAGCTGGGTTCTCCCTCCTTGGTACTGTGCTGCCACGGGGCTGGTGACTGGAGCAGGGGCACCCAGCTCCTGTACTCACTCTGCCATCCCCCTGCAGGTCCCTGTTTCTTCCTGTCCTGCCCCATTGGAATTGAGGATTTCCGGACCTGGTTCATTGACCTGTGGAACAATTCCATCATCCCTTACCTGCAGGAGGGGGCAAAAGATGGGCTCAAGGTATCCAGAGCTGCCCTCTGCGTGGGGACACAGGCCAGTGGTGCTTGGGGACATGCTGATGCAGCAGTGTCACGGGGAGAGGGGAGGCACTGGGATTTCGGGCACGGGTGATATCTGTGTCCGTCCCTGCCCTGCCCCGTGGCTGCAGCAGGACACGGCCCTGTGCTGGAGGGCTTGGGGCGTTGTGTTGCTCTGGCACATGCTATAGAGGCAGCTCCGCTCGCTCCCTGCCTGCAGGTCCACGGGCAGAAGGCAGCCTGGGAGGACCCCGTGGAGTGGGTGCGGGACACCCTGCCCTGGCCGTCAGCGCAGCAGGACCAATCCAAGCTGTACCATCTGCCCCCACCCACCATCGGGCCCCACAGCACCGTCTCCCCCCCCGAGGAGCGCACTGTCAAAGACACGACGCCCAGCTCCCTGGACGCGGACCCTCTGGTACGACCCTGCTGCGCTGGCCGCTGAGAGGTGGGCCGGGGGGTGCCTCTGGAAGGGGGAGAGCAAGGTGGAGCTTCACTTCCCAAGTTATTTTTTGGTGTAAAAAGCCTGGTTTGGGGACACAGAAACATTTTGCCCACCCGGGAGGAGAATGATGGGTGCAGGATGGTGACACTGGTAGGCAGGCTGCACACAGTGGCACACTGTGGTGTATGCCAGCGCACATGGGCATCCCAGCAGTGCCCATGGCCAGGTCCTGGTGACAGGAAGGGGATTTTGCAGAATTTCTGGGCTTTGCTCTGAGGATCTTCTTGAGGTGGCCGTGCTGTGGCCCCATCTGTGACCTGGTAGCCTGTGACCTGGTGGCCTTGGCTTCCCTGGGCATCCACAGCCCTCTCGCCCCTCGGCTGGTGCCACACTCCTCTCCCCACAGATGGCCATGCTGCTGAAGCTCCAGGAAGCCGCCAACTATATCGAGTCTCCCGACCGTGAGACCATGGTGGATCCTGACCTGCAGTCGACTCTGTGAGGCCCGGACGTGCCGGCCCAGGCGGAGGGAGCTGCTGCCAGCCACTGACGCTCCCGCTGGGCTGCTCTCCTTTCCCTTTGGCATCCCGGAGCACGGGGCTGGCGAGCGAGCAGAGAGGAACTGAGGCACCGGCGCGTCCCGGCGGAGTGTGGGGAAGCTCGGCTTGTCCATGGGAGAGCGCAAGGTGCCATCTCTCCTCCTGACCCTGGGGGTAGGAGAATCCTGGTTTCTCTTCTGGTTTTTTTTTTTGTTTGGGTTTTTTGTCTTTTTGTTTGTTTGTTTTTTCTGTCTCTTTTTGCAAACTCTCGGGCTTTGGGGTCAGGATGGCTGAGTCCCTGCTCCCGGGAGCTGCAGGAAGGCCCCTGCGTGGGGCAGGGACCCCGCGGCAGCCACCTGGGCCAGAGCTGGGGGCAGGGGAGCAACGCGTGGCCACAGGATGAGTGTGGGTGCAAGGGTCTCCAGCCCCCTCCCAGCCAGGCGCAGCCCCGGGCAGGCGCCCAGGGAGGGGGAGCTGTGGGAAGCGCCTGGCCGAGGAGGAGCATGGCTCTTGCCGCTGGCTTTGTACATTCCCTGTTCCACCTGCACGGCGGCCACTGCGACCAGGACAGCCCATTAAACTCTGCTTTGGTTATTTTATTTTGTTTCCCCCTTCCCTATTCCCCTTTTCCTTTGGCCGAGTCCAGACTTCACTTTGGTCCCTTTTTTGTTCTGGTTCTTGGCTCCTCTGGCTTGGAGCCCGTGGCCCGGTGCCCACCTCTTCCCTGTAAGCAGCTCCCTTTCCCTTGGGTTTCTTTTGCAGCTGTTGGTTTCACCACTCAAACCACCTCAGTTACAAAACTGGTGCTCACTGGACCATCTCCAGTCCCTGAACCCACCTCCTGGGGCCTCACAGCTTGGCTGAGATGGGACATGGCAGCGGGATGCTCTCAGAGCACCCCTGTGCCTGGTAGCTCCCCCTCCCCAAAAGCACAAGGCAGAATCTGGCCTTGGGGGCTGGGGTCTCCCACCAGGGATCATTCCTCCTCCCAAGGCCTGGGCACAGGGTGGGTGCTGCTGCCCCAGCCCTGGGCAGCTGGATGCCTGGCCCAGCCCTTAGTGCTGGAGGGCACAACCTGCCCTGTGTCCCCTGGGTGCTGCCAGGCCTGGGGGTGCAGCCTGGTGAGCTGCACAGGGGGGTCATCCCCATGCTGCTGGTTCTGCAGGGCCCTGTGCCAACCTGCACCCTAGTGCCTGGCAGGGTCACACTGTGCCCCGTGTTGGTGCTCTGGGGACACCCAGGGCTGCTGTGTGTCCTCTTGGCCCTACTGTGCGATGTCACAAACAAGGCTCCTGGCACGGGGGGGATCAGCCCCGGTGCTGCTGCGGTGCCTTAATCCCTGGCTGTGTGGGAAGGGGGAACCCAGGGCTGGGTCTAGTGCTGGCACAGCTGGCTCTGCCCCTGCTGTCCTCTTGACTGTCCCCAAAGCCATCAGGGCTAGGGGTGCTGGCACTGGCCTGAATTACAGCTGAGCTGGGGCTACAGCCTGTCCCCAAGAATGCTCTGCTGGGCCACCACCTCCTTCCCTGGGACCAGCTGAGGCTGCCCTGCTCTTCTCCACTGCCACCCAGCTCAGCTTCTGCTGCCCTCAGTTGAGACTCTGCAGAGCCGTGTGGGGAGAGGTGACCCCAGGGCCGGCTCTGCCAAGCTCATCCTGTCCCCAAGCCCTGCATGGCTGGGGCCTGGGCAGCCTCAGCCCCACTGCGCCTTGGCCAGTGTGGCCTTCAGGGACACCTCGCCACCCTCCCAAACTGGCATCTCCTCCAAGCTGGGAGGCGGCCGCCACCTCTGCCCTTGGTGCTCTCGGCCGGGGTGCTCTTGCCTTGCCGCCCGGCGCGTCCCGGCCGTGGCGCGCGCCCCGTGGTGCTCACTTCGTCTGTCCCAACGCCTCCCGCCGTCCCCCCACTGCCACCCGGGGCCGGCCAGCCCAGTCCCCTTGCACAGGGGTGTGCACGCTGGCTCGGGCTGTCTGTTTGCTATCTCTTGTGTTGCCACCGTCGGCTGAGGACTCGCTGTAAATAGATCCGTAGTCGAACGCCCTGCGTGAGTTGGTGGGGCCCGGCCCTGCGCCTCTCTCCTCTCTTTTTATTTTTTTCTTTTTTATTTTTTTTCTTCCTTTGTTTTTGTACTCTGTGATGACTGTGCTGTGCTGACTTCTTTTCTGATTGTACGAGACACTGGCTCAGCAGCTGCTCGAGGCTTGTGCTGGGGACTTGGCTCTCCCCTCCAGCTCCTCTTGCCCTCCTCAGGGCCCTGGTGCCCAGGGCAGGAAGGGGAACGATGCACCTTTGGGGGCTTCCCGGGGCCAGGCTGTGCCCCGAGGAGTCCTGCAGGTGGAGGGGCCTCATCCACCCCTCTCCTTGCCCCCAGCTTTCTTCTCTGACACCACCAGGGAGCCACCAAAATGCTGACCAAACTGTCTCTGGGGCTGCGCTGCCAGGAGTCCTACCCTGGACCCTCGGCCAGGGTGCGCCGGAGGCCAGGGGCACCTTGTGGTGTAAACCAGGAGGAATCCCCAGGGGGAGTGGGGAGGGGAAGGGCAATGTCAGCAGCTGTGCCCTGGGCTGGGGCATGGCTGGGGGGCCTTACCCCACTGGAGGGTTCCTCCTGCCTTCCACTGAGCACCCCCTGTCCCCAAGTGTGGCAGCTGCCTGGGGATCCCCCAGGGATGCTAGTGTCTGTGGGCTGAGCCCTTGTCCCCATGGGGATGGGACCAAGGATTGCACTCACTTAGGCCTCTGCCACCCTCGAGGGTGCCTGTCACCCCCAAGGGTGTCTGTTACCCCATAGGACCAGTCACCCCTAAGGGTACCTGCTGCCCCAAGGCTACCTAACACCCAAGGGTACATGTCACCTCAAAGGTGCCTGCTGCCCCCAAAGGTGCCCGTGGCCCCTGGGAGCATCTGGAGCCCTCCCCAGGGGCTGGAGCTGGGAGATGCCAGCACCTCACCCTCCTGCCTCCTTGAGCTGCTGCTGCCCAGTGGCCCAAACCTTACAATTTTAGCTTTTTTCTATTAAAAACAAACAACCTTTTTTTAATTAAATAAAGGGCGAAATGGACAAATTCCTGTTTTAGATGATCTGTGTAATTGACTGGGTTTTGTGTTTCTTATCTGCATGGTATTCCTGCCGAGGGGTTTTATAGCACTTTTTAAATTTCTCTTTAAGATTTTGGTCCAGATTTCTACTGCTGTCGCCTGTCTGTCTTTGCTTTTTTTCTGTGCATCCTCCCAGTTTGTAAACTCGCTCCATTTTCTACCTGATGTTGAGACCCAACCCCACGTTGTACATAGCTGCGGGAACAATCATAGGGAACAAACACCATCTGGACTCTTTCCACGATTAGTTGTTTTTACTTAAAAGAAATTTTAAAAGAAGTATAAAAGGAAGCCAGGAAAAGGCTTGAGGATATTCCAAAAGACAGAAACAAATCCAGCCCTGCACCAAGTGAGCTCCTGCTGCCCACTCTGCCCGCACCAACCGGCATGTCTCTTCTCGGTCGTCTGTCTAACACCATTGGATTCAATAAAGTTATCTCCTGTATCTCCTGGCTGCTGGTCCTGTGTCCGGGATGCTGCGGGAGCAGGCGAAGGGCAGTTGTGCCTGTCCTACTGCACATCTGCTCCTGTCCTGCTAAATCGGGGGGGGGGGGGGGGGGGGGGGTTTGGGAGAGGTTTGCGGGAACACTCCGGGTTGGAGATCTTGGCTGCGGACAATGTTGT
>JANIJG010005344.1:0-34675 GCA_024611175.1 Megaceryle torquata
CGCCTTCTTGAGCGCGGCGAGCGAGAGCCCCTTGCGCTCCTTGGAGGCGGACACGGCCTTGGTGATCAGCTCGGTGATGCTGGGACCCGCGGGCTTGCGGGCTTTAGAAGCGGCCGCTGCTTTCTTCGGCTTCTTGGCGGCGGCCTTGGCCGCGGGGGCCGGCGCAGAGGCGGCGGGCGCTGCAGCGGGAACCGTTTCAGACATGGCTGCGGCTCGCGGTACGCTGTGCGGGGGTGGTGGCGGCGGCGGCCCTTTTTATAGCAGCTCTGCGCGCGCTGATTGGTGCCACCGCCCGCCCCGCCCCGCCGCCGCCCGGCGCCCCGCGCTGCGGTTTGTGTTTCTTCGGGAGTAATAAAATGGTTTTTTTCTAATTTATCTGTAATGAAGTCGTCCCTTTTATACATCTGAAAAGCCGTGGAAGTTCCTATTTTCGCCTATTGGTATCTTGTCGCGGAAAGAGTCTCGTTTGGGTGGAGAGTGGACAATAAATCCCGAGTCCTGGAACCGAAAGGACCTTGAGAGCGCGAAAGTTTTGGTTTTCTTCCTAATTTATAAATTCTCTGTTAAAGATAACGTGGCACCGGCAACTTAGTGTTAATCTTTAGAGGGTCTTTCTCACATTAGAGAAGAAGGCGAACAGTTAGAGTCTCGTTCTTTAGAGTAAAGTGGTTTCCAAGAGAGTGAGGTAGCACAAACTCCCACAAGCTGTGCTCCGCTTCTGTTAGCGGCGTTTATACCTCTGGCTACAGCGAAACAGTCAAGGAGGCTTTCCTCCCCCTCCCCCCCACGTAGATCCGAAGCTAAAGGTCCCGGAGGCTACGTGTGAAATAATAGCATGTACTTTATTATTTATTTTTTTACCTCAAGATGTGCTACTTTCTCCATAGCTCTTCGCTGTTGTTAACAGAGAAAAAGGCTCTTTAATATTAATGGAATGAATTGGGACACGAAGACCGAAGATGAAAAGGTTTGTCTCAAATCACCGTGCTTCAAGTAAGTCTCTGGCATACAGAAACAGACCACACTCTAAATAAAACGCACTATTTCTGTAAGATCTGTTGGTATTATTCAGTCACACGGGGAAAAAAAAAAAAAAAAAGGTCAGAAATCAAGACTGCAAGAGATGTGAAAGCACCATTTTATTCATATTTTGATGCTAAGATAGGAAGAAAAATTACTGTTTTGCTTACTGTTTTTTTTTTTCCAGGTTACAGATCACGTCACAGCAGCTGTACATAAAGCCTTTGGCAACAGCACAGAGTGGTGCAAAGCTGTTTATCCATAACGAGGTGACTACTATGATCATGCAAACCTCCTTATCAGCTAAAACTTTTTATATATTTTTATATATAGGAGTAGGAGCTCCTAATTCATTTACCTTGAAGTTTGATGACTATCAGCAAATTTAACACACTCATATTGCTGCATTTTGTACCTGATGTATACAAACTGCACTTGCATAGTTTACAAATTATGTTAAGATTATCAATGTCACATAGTCATCAAAACGCAAGATATTAATGGAAATGTATCAGCTCACTCCTCTTTCTCATTCCACTACAGAGAAGGTAAATGAACCCTCAAAGATTTTGTGTGACCCTTCATTTTCAAATAATCCACAAAATCACATTCTTTAAAACTTCATAGAGGCAATTAGATCTTGGGTTTAGTTGTTGGGTTTTGTTTGGTTGGTTGGGGTTTTTTGTTTGTTTTGGTTTGGTTTGGTTTTTCCCCATAAAAAGGATTTCAGGAAAATAAGCATACTTTTTCTCTCCCACTTACATTTTTTTTCCTCTCTTCCTCATCATTGTGGTCTCCTAGATGAGTTGCCCCTGAGACAAGGAGGGCAAATAAGATGTCAAATTCATCAAATCCCATCTTTCAAAGCCATATTGAAAGTGAGATGTCTAAATAGAGCAATGTTCACTGGGAAGTTTACAAAGGGAAGGGATCTTGACTGTAACATATTTACTTCATGTAGTAGTAGGGGGCATAAATAATTGAATAGGGAAATTGTTAACATCTCCTAAATTTTCCTTGCTGACTCTTTTCACATTACCAGTGCCAATACTGGGATTACAACAGATGCCTTTCAACCTCACAGTAAAACAATTTCCCCCCTTCTCTGCAGCTTTTATTTCGCAAGAGCAATTATACATCACAATAACACATTTTCCTTTAATCTGTAATTTGATATTCTCAGGACTGTTTTCCTTAACACACACGTAGTCAGATGGAATACAGCTGTATGTCTAAATCCTGTATAGCAGAGATAATTACAGCACTAACCATCTCTGGAGGAAACGCCTCCCAGTATGGGCCAGAGCTATGCTGCAGCGCACTGTAGTAGTCCTTGTCTTACTCCACTTGGAGGCTATCGATCTCCATCAAATGTTAAATGGCCCTTTTGCAACTTGAAGTTATTTTTTATAATTCTTTTAAGTGCTTCTACTTATCTTATTTTCTAATTGTGTTTACTCCATTATTCCCTCTCCTTATTGTTAAGAAGACAATATATTCTCATAATCATCTTACAAACAAGCAGCCAAGCCATTAGGGAGGAGGATACATAAGTACCTGAGAAAAATCAAGGCATACAAGGAGAGATGAATAGTATCACCTCATTTAGTAGTGAATACACAAGGATATAAGGATCATAGTTTGCCCTCCTCCCCCAAATACTGCATTTCCATGTGTGATTAGCAGCCTGAAAAGCCTGTGATGCACCAACAGTCATTATTCTCAAGCTTGGTACATGGCTTGAGAGTAATGGAAGTAGTTCACATTTCCCTGCAACACAGACACAAAACAGGAGCAAATAGGGAGGACACCTGCTGGGAGAGATTCTCCATCCTTTTTATGCATTTGCCATCACAATTACAACAAGCTTCACTGTCTCACTTTAGAAGAGGTGACCATCAAGAACAACAAGACCTTGATGGTATTTCACACTGTCAATCTCTAGATTCTCTGTCAATACAGACAGACATACCTGGTAGAGTAACAAAGATCTGCGAGCAAATGCTATAGAATGGGGTTTTTGGTTGGTTGGTTGTTTTTTGTTTGTTTGTTTAGTCGTGGGTTTTTGGGGGGTTGTTTTGTTGTGGTTTTTTTTGGTTTTTTTCTGGTACAACCAATGTGAGCCTGCTCAGACTGCAGGGCTAGATCTGAAAGCCTCTTTAGAGCACCTCCCAGTCAGCATGGAAAGTTTTATAACCAGTAACATATGCCTATTAACATTAAAAAATATATAGTAGTCCAAATCAAACTTGCCTGCAAGACAACAAGAAATTTTTCAAGATTAGGGTAATTTTGCATTTATTGAATGTCCCTTTTGTGACTTAACTTAGCACTAGGTGACAAAGCATAGTGGCCACCATAAATGACATTATGAGTCCAAGAGCATCTGACAGAGGTTCAGTCTTCATCTGTTTGCACACATATTCAGGATAGTTCCTCCAGAACTGTTTGCTCCTTTTCCTCCCCTTCATTATGACTTTTTCACATGAGTATCTAACTGCACTGCATTTATTAATTTCACCTTTCTCCTGGTTTGAGTGAGAATAGTACTAATTCCATTCAGTGATTTTACTTTTCAGCTCAGTTCTTCTAACAAACATGCTTCATGAAATTAGCAGCATCTTTTCCCAAGCAGTCTCAGCTTCTAGCAGTGGTAACACCTGCTTTTTAGAGTTAGTACTAAGGATTGGTGTGCAGACCAAGGCCACTGCAGGTGACCCTAAATTGACCACTGATTCCATCCCATATATGTCATATTCAGTATAAAGTCTCTCTCCCTTATTCCCTTTCTCTTCCCCTTGGGGAGGGAGGGGGGTTAACAGAGAGCATCTGTTACAGGTCTATCAGGCTGCCCTGACCCTAACCAGTGACAACATTGCCATGCCTTTAACAAACACATAAAGCAAATCCCCATTTTGTAGATGGGAGAACTGAAAATCACTTACCCACATTTCTTAAAAACACAGTAACTTGATTTCACGGGCGAAAAACCAAAACTTATTCAAAATACAATTAATTCATCTGCTCATTTTCACTTCTAATTTGTTACAAACCACAGTTCCATCCCAAACAGACCAGGTCAGGATGTCAGTCTGCATGTGGGGTCAGGATCAGTCCCAGTGAGGGGCTTGGGGGTCAGACACAGCCATGGGCATCAGGAACCTCTCCAATGCAGTGGGGCCACAGACAGGTAGGGCCATAGGGAGCTGCAGACTGGTCCTGTTGCAGCATCTCTGGGGTCCTAGGACCTGGTCAGGGTGGGGGTAGCTCCGGGATATGCTAGGCAGGGCTAGTAGTGCCCTGATGGGACCCCTGCTTGGTGTAGCAGGGACTACAAAATGCTCTCAAAGTTACTGCTTCAGCATCCCTCTAGATCCAGACAATAAAGAGCAATTTTAGCCAAGCTGCATGCAAACGTTTGATTACAGTCCCAGTCAACAGAGATGTATCTTTCAGTTATAACAAAACTCTACTGCCACTTCTAATTATCATTGTGATTGGATGCAGTCACCAACTTTAGGTTCAAAACAGATGAGAAAAACAGTTTCTGAACCTCAGTTTAGTAATACCCAACTCTTTTGTCATCAGACACATCAAAATGTGGGAACGGCCTGTCTGACCTTGTATAGGGCCCACAGTGGTCAGCTGGATCTGACTCACCTATCCACCTTAATTTCATTGAGCCTCACAGGAAAACATCTCAAAAGGTTTTGGACTAACAATAGCCAGCTTCAGTTGCCAAACTGTCCTTCTAAGTAACAGCATTTCCACCCCTTTCAACACAGTCACAAAACCCAAAAGGGGCCAGCCAAAACAGCTATTTGTTCCACCTTTTAGTTGCTATCTAGAGAAAATGCTGTCCTACAGTTTTGGTCTGGGTGACAATCCGGTGACAATCTGCAAGTCTCCCTACTAACTGCCAGTAGGAATTCACATTCTTTTCCATCCCTCACTGGGCCATTACACTCATGTCACAGGGATGCCTCTAGAGGTCCCTTCCAACCCAGACATTTCTATGATTCTATGATCACTTCCATATCCAAGGGCCATACAAGGCAAATATTCCTGCTGGCCTACTGATGCCTTTTGTTTTCCAAGAAATATAAAGAAAATAATGCTATGACCTCAAGGGCTGAATTAGCATTCTTCACGTAAAGCTGTATAGAATCGGAAGTATGACGCATTTAAAAATGGGAAAGTCTCTCTCACCTTCCAGTCTTGAAGAGGCTGAGAACAAGGGAATTTAAAATCATGGCCTGAACAGTATTACAAAAGCTGTGCTAGGTCATAGGGTAGCCTCAGGGAGGGGTCATGTGAAACTGAGGTCACCTATATTTGCCATTTGGTTCTGCCCATAAGTCAATGAACAAACCATCAGCTTCTTCACATCAGGTGATAACAGACATCTCCCAAGTTCATCAAGATTGATGTAGAAAAGTAAGAAAGTGTGAGTTGTCTGTAGCTTCATGTTGTCAGTCAGAGGTCCTGGATCCAAACTGATGTGATTTTTGAATACACATCAGGAAATGCATCAGCCACCATATGCTTCCTGAAATATAGATTGTGGTGAGAAGTAGGCAGCCTGATAACCACTTTACCTACTTACAGTCTACTATGCTAAGGAGGAAAAGACTCATACTGAGGAGAAGATTTTAGGGAAAGAGACTGCTTTTTGCTAGGCTTCTCCATGATCTCCCACCATGGGAAGACCTGCCTATAGAACATCTAAAGAAGAAAGAGAGTTTCAAGTGCAATGCTTGGTCTGTACTAAAACTGAAAGAATGACAATGCTTATCTTCAGACTCCTCTCTAAAGAGGCACAAAATAGAGGAACATATTTACTTTCTGAGACCTGATCCAGGTCTCTGACTGCGCAGTGTTCAAGTAAGGGCTGACATTGTCAGGCCATATCCACCCTTTCTGCCCAATTCCAATTCTCCAAGCCTGCAGAGCTGCTTTAAGTATGAAAACATTTTTCTAGAGCTATACCAGTTCAGTACATTATCATCTAACCTGTACAGTCACTCAGTCTGTGATGTGTTGCAGATACAAAATTATACCTAGCCTAGAAGGAAGCCCTGGGATATTTCAAGAGATGTTAGTCTCATGGATTTGGATTAAAATCTGATCTAGGTATCAAGAATGCAATTTGTCCTTAAAGGCAGAGTCCACAACCAGGCTCTAAAGCAGGTGTGTGAAATTCAGCATCTTGATTTGAGATGGACATAAAGGTTGTCCCAACAGCCAAATATCCTCTGCCAAATACTGAGTTGAGTAGGGATGCAAGTATCAGTACCTCTATGAGCAATGTTTGGTAGGTATAGAAGAAAATCTTCCCTAAGGTCATGACCATCTGATGGCACCAGTACAGTGCACAGCACCAGACCATGGAAGTCTGGGGTATCTGGAAGTGGGGACTCTCCAGGCAAAAGTGTTTTTGTTCGCAGCAGCAGTGAATGGCAGCCCAGTGACTATCCTCCACACTGCAGCTCTGCTGCCTATCAACTTACTGCAAAACTTCTCAGTTTGAATGGAGCCTATGACCACTAGTAAGAACTAAAAGAGTTGTCCTCTGGAGCTGTCCTCCCAGGCCACATTTCCTCTAACCAGGAACAGGATAGGAAGAATGAATGGGAGAGCTCATATGGTGAAGAGATGGGATACAAAATAATCTGGGAAAAGCTATCTTAGCAGTTAAATTAAACATATATCCATGTGTAGCCTGTGAGGAAATAGAGGAGATTGTCTTCCACACAAGCATCTCTTCTGCACAGTACTTGTATGAACTATGATCCTGATGTAACTGTGAGTCAGAAGAGTTGTCCTTGATACTCTAATTCTTCCTGGTCCAGTTTAGGGTTTCCCTTTCCCCAGAATTCCAAATCTCATGGAGCTCAAAGGAAATGTCATTGTTGTTTGGTTTTTTTTTTTAACAGAATCTTCCTTGAAAATACTTTTTGTGAGGGTATTTCTGAGGAGAGTCTCCTCAACTCACAGCAATTTCCAGGTGCCAGCAGAGCATCTTCTGGCAGTGAGAATCAAAGTGTAAGGCAGAACCTGCTCTGCATTGCCCTCAGTGACAACAGAGTTTATCTTGGCTCCATCCAACCCGGGGAGATGCAAATAGCTTTACTGTACTCCCTGAGTGTTGTCCTGGGCCCAGCTCAGCTAGACTCAAAAGCAAGGTCTCTTTTTACTGTTTGTGTCTGGAGTGAGAAAAAAATTGAAGAATAGCTAAGGATTTGTTTTGTTTTGGTTGGTTTGTTTGCTTACTTTGTTTGGTTGCGGAGTGGGGTGTTTTTTTTGTATTAGTGAACTCATAAAAAAGAGGCACTATGTTATCTTTTTCAAGGTCTGTGTTCGATCAGACACTACCAGAGAGATTAACTATACCTCCAAGCCTTTGTACCTCCCAGAATGATGCTGTTTTTAGAAAATATGTTTTAAAACTGCATATGTTTGTAAAACATGGGGTCATTCAGCCATGCCCTGCCTTTATGGCTTGTGCTAATTATGCAGGGTGTATCTGCAGATGCAGGAAAGTGCATTCTCTCCCAGGTTTCCTTTACACCATCCCATGACCTGATCATTTGTTCAGGAGGGTGCAGGAAGTGGGACAAATACACCCAGGCCAAGAACATCTGCTGACCATTCCTGGGGTCTTGTGAAATTGCTTCAGGGTCACAGGCAGCAGGGTGCTCAGGCACAGCACATATCTGAACTAGCAGCCTGGGAGAAACACCAAGCTCCTGTTCCTACCATGTTCTGGCTCTGCAGCTGGCCATCTTCCCTCTTCTGGAAGTCCAGTCCCAGGCCTCATGGGAGTGGTGACTTGCTCTTGCCAGATTTCCCCTTAACAGATTGAGTACTGTGCTTGAAAGATGCCCTCAAATCTTTCACTGAAAGGACTGTGCACTCTTATTTGATGATGAGGTGAAACAGTCACACATGACTGAGACCATTCCAAGACAGGTCATATGAAATTTATGAAATTTGTGAGGTTTGAGCTGAATATTCCCAACACAAAGTCATCATCTTTGGTAAAATTGGTATGGAATTAACATGCAGACCTGCAATGCAGCATCAGTCTATCCAATTCACTCATCTCCAATACCTAAATTTGCTTACGAGTTCTCTTATATGTTATTTTTCAATTAAATGCCTATGGATTGTTATGAATAATAAATGTCTCTCTTGACTAGCTGCAAATGGCACTGCAAATGGATGTACAACAAAACAGTTGGGTAATTTGAAGAAGTAAGAGAAGAATTAAGATTAAACAAAAGCACAGATTCTAAAATCATACTCTTTTTCTTTCATATATTTAAGGAGAAATACTGGAATTCATAAAAATAGTAAATAAAAGTTAAGTTTTCTTTACAAAATTTAAGTCAGACAATGTCAACCCCACATCATTTCACTTTTTTTTTAATTTTATTTTTCTATATTTTTGTTTCTATATGAAAGCAGACACTTTTTTAGCACATTTGAAATTGCACTGCCCAAGTTGCTGCCAGGGAAGTTTGCAGGGATGTGGGGTGAAGCCAGTCACTGCAGCTTTCTGACCGTGGCCAGTGTCAAGTACAAAGACAGGATCAGGAACTTCTGATTGTGCATATACAGGATGATTCCAAATCCAATTTTCCTAACAAAGGTATGTTTCACTAGCCCATCCTTCCACCATGATCAATTATTGAATTGTTCCTTGGTGCCCTCAAGCCTCTGAGTTTAGTTTTTCTAGGTATCCTGAGGCTTGTTACCTCACCAATGGCCATATTAGAGCAATTGAGAGCAAGAATTGAGGAGGAAGAGATAATGGGAGTGTCTCTGTTAGAGATCATTAACCCAGACAGCAATTTGCTACTAGTAAGGGGAAAAAAAGGGAGACAGGTAGAAGCTCTGTCCTGTATTGCCTGATGGAAACACAGGCACTCTCATTTCCTAGTTAATAAATTCTACATCTACCCAGTAATCTGTTACCCCAGTGCTCCCAAGATTAGTTTTAGGGAGTCCAAGTCTTTCCAGCTTATTAGCTTTCTTGGTGAAATGCTTTCCATCTGAGCTGATTTTCCTTCCCATTCAAACTGTGGTACTGGGGGCACTGCATCAACCTGCCAGCATGCAGCACAAAAACTCCACCGAAAGTTCCCACACCAGCCACCCCGTCTCCTGCACTGGAGGGCATGGACATAACCCTGGCAAGGGGAAGACAACAGAGCAGTACATGAAACCAAAGATTGGTTAAACACTGCAAGATTCACACTGGAAAAGGGGAATAAGAAACTGTGGACAAATGTGTCTTGTGTTTTGATTTCAGGACACAGGGATTTGTTCTAGCCTGGCACCCTACAGAAATGAGCAGGGCTGTTGACAGTTTTGTCAACCAGTAGCCTTTGAGCTTTAGCAATTTCAGCCAGAATTTAAGACAGTCAAGTTTTCAAAGAAAGTGACTTTTTGCAAGTTTCATTAAAACAAGTAGTTTTGTAGGTGAGAAGAATCCAGACTCATTTACTTCAAGAAAAATGTTGCAACATGAGCTTTGCCAAATAGAAGTCCATGAAAAGAACCACAAGAAACCAAGGTACCTAATTTCTACTTTTCACCAAGCTATTAGGTTTATTTGCAGTTCTGGAAATATGGTAATGATTCTCTATTCTAAACAGTGCTTGAGGGTACAGGCAGCCAGACTTGCTCATTGTGGTGCTGCTGCTGCCACTACTGAGACACTGAACAGAGAAAAGTCCTCCATCAGCACTAGTCTCAGCAGAACCTGCATACAGCTACTCTAAGTCATGTCATCTATGCCACAGGCAAGGTGGAAGGCATATGGACTAAGTGGGGAGTTGTTTTCTTGTTGTCAGTCTTCTGCCATACAGCCTGCACTGAAACATACAACTAAAGGTGATGAATGGCTTTATGAGCTGGTCTGTTTAAGTCATTGCAGAAACTCACTCTCCGTGTCCAAATAAATACCTGATCTCTTCAGACATTGCTAACAATGTTTTGACAAGGCAATTTAGGATGGTATTTTTGTTACATGAATGCTTGCTCACAACACAGGCACAGGCACAGTCAATGCCCTTGGTTAATATCCCACTGAACTTAACTAACAAGAGGTGTTTCTATCCCACAGGCTTTCTTGTTCCCCCCACCCTGCCCTCCTCTTTGTAACTTTTGCCAAACTCATCTTTGCCAAAGTCACACACACTGGTGACAAGAGCAGCCTGTTTCATGCTGGAATGCTTTCAAAAACTAATTTTGACCTACTGGTAAGGTTACTAAAAGCCAATGAAGCCCTCTTTGATCTAATTTGCTTTATTTGCTTTATTAGTTTCTTCTTATTCACATTCTCACTGAATCTAAACAAATGTCTTGCTGTGAAGAGTTAAAATTTGTCATTGATTTAACTGACCACAGGATAAAAAAAAAATAAAAGTCAACTTTTAGCCCCAGAATCCATCAGTTAAGGTTTAAAGTACCAAGTGTGATTGCCATGCCTTGTTAAAAACATATTTGAATGTAAATTTGATTATTTCACTTAATTATTTGATCAAAACAATGTAATAAAGGAAATATATCTTTGAAACTGCAGCTTCAAATGATAAACATTTACATTCAATGTTACAGTGTAGTAGCTCCAAGCAGCTTCAGAATAAACATTGCTGATGTGTATCACTTTTTCTGGAGGGAACAAGAGGAGACAGACCAGTCCTTTTTGCCAAAATCCACTGGAAGGAAGAGAGCTGAGGCAATAAAACATCCTTCCTTCCCTTTGCTAGTCATCTGCTCCCACAAAATGCCTTCAGAGCAGATTTTGCGTGGGTCTGGCTTCTGCCAGATGTGGCTGGATGAGAAAGGGTGGAGCAGAGAGAACATTTTTGGCTAGGGTAGTTGTGAAATGCCTGCTGTGCCCCTTCCACCCTCAAGCCCAAGCGCTTCATAGACCAAGAATGAAGAAACTGTAGTAGCAGGTGTGCTGGCTGAAAACATACAGGAAGCAAGAACGGTGAGGCCTCCACTAGCTTGTAGGACTGGCCAGTGAAGGTCAGCACTACCCTACAAGTCCTGAGATACTTGGTAGCTAAAGATTCACTCCAAGCAGGCCCCTTGGACTTACTTCATGACTCAGCAGATGTGCTTGCATCTGGGCAGGTGTGCTGATAGTGCTGAAAGCCTTTCACTCCACGGGAGATGCTCAGAGAAGATGCTCCTCTCTCATCCTGCTCCAATTTCCACCTGCTCACCTTTGTTTGAGGGAATCTCTGTAATTACCAGTAGGAGGGAAGACCATCACTCTCACCAAAGGGATGCTTGGGAGAGTGTCAGCAGGGATGAAACTAGATTACAGTATACTGCTGTAGGGAAACTCTCTAGGAAATAATGGCTCTTATTCTAATACATATTTCCTTTTTAAAATCAAGCTGACACCTGTATCTCCTCATAAGAAGTTGCTACTTTCTGGGTATGCACCTTATTATTGGAATGGACTATGGTGAGACATCCTCTTCAGATGATTAAGGGATGATCCCTGTGAGAAACCATCCTAGGCTGCGACTGACATCTCATCTTGTGTGAAGTGCAAGTTTTTCACTGTCTAGGAAACTCTGTGAGGGAATACTATAAAAGAAAAAAAAAATTGTCTCTTCTGCATTCTAATCATGTCCTTACCCATGTACTGAGCATCTTAGGGGTTTCTAACAACTTTTTGAAGCTAAGTATATTGAAAGAAGAGCACTAGGAAAGGAAGAAGAACAACCAAAACTCTGTCATCTTCTCACACTCAGTCTAGACTTTTTTTTCTTTCATTTAATTTTTACCAAAACTCACTGTCTTAACAAGGACATCTGTGCTGGCACAAGTCCTAATACGGATGGAATTACATAAAAAATAGCCTATTCTATTTGGGAATGTGCAAAAAACCTCTTGTTTCTATCAACTGTAAACCTTTGCCAAGGCAGATGGGCTCCAATATGTTTGCTGAAACAAAGGGAAGGGCTGAAACATAGTTGCTTCAGTGTCAAAACTTAGCTTCCTGTTAACATGCAATATGTACAAAGTGTAACAGATCAAGATTCCTTACTTAACCATCTTCAAAACAGTGTTTCCTCTTTTCAGATCTGTGACAGGTTGAAGTAGCTCCTCAATGCTGTTTGTTTATTTGTTCATATTCCATCTCACGAAGGTCCATCCCTGACAAAACACCGGACTTACTGTTTCGCTGTCATTTTAAGATGATCTAAAACCAAGCTGCCACTTAAATTAATAACACCAGCCCTCTCCTCTTCCTGGCTGCTGCCTCTCAGTCCTTGTCCCTTCCTAAGGTCAGCTCCAGCAATTGTGCAGCTATGCATCTCATACATTCAACAGCAAATCTTTGCCACTTAGTGACAGCTAGGTAGCTTTCAGATTACCCAAGCCAGGGGTCACTGTGGCATGAAGGTTCCCTGACAGGAAACACCCCTGAAGAATAAAAATCCATCAAGCAAGAAAGTAGGTGCCCCATTTTCTAGCACAAATGCTCAGAACAGATGTCCCTGGCATCACAAGCCCAGTGTCAATAAGAACACATGCCACTTTGCTCTAAGGTGGGCTGCAGCATTTAGTACCACCAAAATATATTTTCTTCCTGAACTCATCCGAAATAACCTGTCTTTGATTAAAGCTGGCTCAATGTGAAAGGCAATACCAGGAGTGTCACTTAGGCTGTTCCTCCCCAACACCTTTATGACTTCCTCCCTCTGGCCACATCTGTATGTGGGCACAACTGCCAGACACCAGCAGGCAGCAAAACAGGTGATCCCAATGACCTCTTCTTTCTGATCATTGATTGCTGGGCAAGTACCTTAGGGAAACAATGTGGTTGTTTCTCAACCAACATGGTGCCCATGGTTAAGAAACAGAGCAAAACCACACGGAGATCACTCCTTTTGCAGTATGCTGCATGATTTTCTCAACTCAGAAGAAAGGATGGGAATTGGGAGTGATCATCTTGCTGTGGAGTAGGGAACTGCTCCTGCTCTCACACAGCACTGCTGTGCTCCAGCCAGTCATACACATGATTGTTTCAAAGAGCTGGGATTTTAAAAGTACACTGGCCTTGAATGAAGTAGCTGTCTGGCTGATGCTCTACTGGCTGTAGACATGTGTATGTGGAAGTGGTGTAAACTTCAGTCATCAACCAATTGGCGGCTTCAGCCCAGAGTAAAGTCAGTTGCTATTTCAGGGAAAGGAAAGTCATCCCCATGGGGGGAATGACTGCACTAGCTCAGTGACAGGAATAGGCTCAGATTTTTTTTTTTTTTTTTTTTTTTTCCCCCTCTACACTTCAGGAAAAGCGAACACACAATGTTCATTCATAGGGATCGTTTCCTGAACATGATGTGTGCTTGCTGTCCTGCAGGTCACTTTCCAGTGTGTCACATCCTTCTGCACAAGGGAGAGCAGGAAATGGTAGACTCCCAGCATGAGGCAAAGCATTCCCATCGCAGCAATTGGTCCGCAGGAGCTATAAATTGGTCTCCTCCAGAAACAGATCAAAATTTGTCTTTGGGGAGGTTGGCTGGAAACTAAAGGTAAGTTTGAACCAGTATTTTTTAGAGTATCACCAAGTTCTGTATTATGGGAGCATTTACAGGTTTTGGACTAACGTATACATTTATTACAGGGGAGATATTTTTCTCTAAGAGCAGAAGTCGGTTTTGTTTTCCTTTATGATAGCATAAATCAGTGTATTCAAAAGACATGCATCACTATATGGCTTATGCTATATATTGAATGGCTGTTCTAGTAACTGCAGTGAGATGGCTGCTGTTATTACCTGAGACTGATCTCATCAAAGAAATCTGCAGAAAAAATGTTAAGGTGATATAGGAATCAATACAGTTATTCATCATTATATTGATCTGTTCTTAAGCTATTTATCATATGCTCATTGTTCATTTCAATGCTGTTATCTATTTAGCATAGTGTTAGTCCTTAGGCTTTCAGCTTCATTCTGACTGTTGTGTAAAAAGTAAGAGGACGCTGCCTCCCACCAAGAAAAGCACTGTGTACTAAGTGTCTCAAATGGTCTGATTATACCAAGAGAGACTGGAGTAGTTGTTCTGAAGGGAGATGGAGAGGGTATAGGGAAATGTCCTAAAGGATTCTGCATGAGATGGATTAGGACAAATAGGAGGGAAAAAATTGCAGTAAGAATTATTTACTTCAGGATAGAAAGACTTCTTCTGATAGGCAGTTCCTCCTAAAATGCAGGAAATCTGCAGAATGAAAGCCCCAAGGTTCCTAACTATACAGTGTGCCTGTGTGAAGGACCAGGTACCTCCAGTTCACACAGTACAGAAGAGAAGCAGAATGATGGCTGCAGCAATTAACAGTTTTGCTTAGTTGGCTCTGGGACAGAGCTTCTTTCTGCTACAGAGAATTCTTTTGGCTATGAGGGCACTATTGACTGCAGACACCTTCTTCACTCTATGGCTAGACCTTGCTAGGTGCAGAGGCGGTACAGCCTCGTGCACAGCACAGTGTTATGAAGCACAAAAGTTCTGTCCCAACTAGACAAGTGGTGATGCTACATCACTCCTGTTGCCTCCCCTTACTTCAGTTCCCCTATGTATGTAAGCAGGGTTAAGGATACTGGCTTCCTTTGTAAATTACTTTGTAGCCCTAGAGCAACCTGCAAATGCTTATTGGAACATTTCTTTCTACCCTTGTGACAAAGAACAGACAGAGCAAATAGAGATAACCCGGCACTGAAATCCTGAAGATTGACTCTCTAGAATGGAAGACACTCTTCTGCTATGTATCTTGCCAGGGAAAGTTGCCATAGCCAGCAGTTTTCAAGACTTTTCTAGTCACAGGCCACTGTATTTATCCTGTTCTCTCATCCACAAGGGAGTATGCACTCAAAGTGGTCTCACTTTTTCAATGTGCCCTTCATGAACCTTTTGAACAAGGTCCATAGGCCTCCCTACCATTGTTGCTGTGGATTTGTCACCACAGTTTGGACTAAGAACCACAGAACAATGATTCCTATCTTTGTCCAGACCCTGACGGCAAGTTACAATAGGCAAAAAATTCTACAGGACCTTGAGTTGTTCAGGCTTAAAGAAAGGAAGGACATTAACAATACCCGTCTGAGGCATCAATGAGCTTTTCACCTCATAGATGGAAAAGCCAGACGTTGACTACCTTCAGCCGCTTCCCTCTGTCCTCCTTTAGTGGGAAATGTCCCCTAAACAGCAATATGAGATGGATGGCTTTCACCTCCTCAGAGCCTGGCCTTTCTTGCAGATCCTCTGAATCCCACCATGGGGACATTTTAGTTCTGGCAGCATTACTACTCTGGGCACTGAATCACTTATCTCAAGGGAATTTCTGTCCCCAGGGTCAGAAAAGACTTTTTACATCTTCACAGAGGTAATAACAACAGCAACTCTGACCCCAGACATTAAGATATTTTAGTCTTTTCAGGGAACACGAAAAACATTTAAAAGTTTTTCTATCTGAAAGTTACAGTGGAATATGGTAATTAAATGCACATGTGCACATTTGAGTATGTGCACGTGTGTGTACGTGAGTGTGTACGTGTGTGCAGGCAGCAAACCTTTCATGTAGCTTGGTGAAGCAAAAAAAAAAAAATGGCTGGATGCCAGCCCTGAAATGGTGGTCCAGGCTGAGCGTATCTCATGGGGTTTTTTTAACATATAACTCAACTTATCCTTTTCTGTTTCTGGACAGAGACCATGGAGAGAAACGGTGCTGCCTTGCCCCAAACACTAGACCCCACACACCACTTCTACGTAGCGCTGCTGGATCAGAGACGGAGGCTGAATGGCCAAATAGCCCACCTTCACAAGGCAGCTCGGAAGCTCAACAAGATCCACAAAAGGTCCCTGATTGCCAATGTCAGTGGGAGCACCCTGACTGCTGCGGGAGCAATCACAGCCATTGTGGGGCTGTCCCTGAGTCCAGCGACGCTGGGAGCCTCTCTTCTGGCATCGGCTGTGGGTCTGGGTCTGGCCACTGCTGGGGGGGCCATAAGTGTCACCTCCGATCTCTCTTTAGTTCTCTGCAATTCCAGGGAGGTGAGGAAGGTGCAGGAAATCGCAATGACTTGTCGGAAACAGATGAGGGAAATCCTTGGCTGTCTGGAGTTCCTTCGCCGAGGGCAGGGGCCAGGAGACCCTACACTGCACCAGTCGGAGAAGAGGGCTTCCATCTCGCTGTATAACTCTGTCTGCTTCATGGTCTTCTGCGGCTCCCACAGCTTCCTTGTGCCAGAATACACAAAGGAGGTCACAAAAGTAAGCCAGGCCATGCTGAAGGCCAAAATCCAGAAGCTGGCTGACAACCTTGAGACCTGCACCAGGGCAATGGATGAAGTCTGTGAACTTCTTGAGTCTAGGACAGAGCTTTCCCCACATAGAAGGAGACTCGGCTTGGGTGCTAAAACTACTCTTGAGATCCTGAGACCATCCAGCTGAAACAGTGTTTGCCCTGTAATTAAAACCAGGCTTGGAGACATTATGTTATTAACTGTCACCCTTAGCACTGCTACCTGTTGCTATCATAATATTGGTGGTGCTAATCAACAGAGATGTGCCTTATCTATATCTGAACACAAACTGCTTCCTAATACGAAGCTAAAGCTTACACACATACACACACACATTATCAACTGACAGTAGCCATCTGATTCAGGTTGGAGATTATAATGGACATGTGGTCTATTGTGTACACAGCAGCAGATCCCAGCACCTGAAGGCAGGAGTAGGTGGCCGTTTCTCAGATCTGTGTTTACCGGGCATCTTCCCAGATCTGCTTCCCCAAGGCAGTGAAAAGAAATGTGTCAGGAGGATGAAATAAATCCCTAGAGTCCTGGTGCTGATGGAACATGATTTGTAAATAACTTAGAAATCTATGAGTTGTAGAAGGGCTGAGGTACCCTCAAAAAGCCAGAAGCTGCCAGTTTCCAGTAAAGTACAGTCTCATTACCAAGGTACATTTGGAAAGGCTGTTGAAGAAAGCAGCTCCAGATATGACAGACACTATGGACGGCTCATCATCCCAGAGTGAAATAGCAGGGACAGAAGTTGTAATCCCTTTTGAAGAAACCTCTTCAGGCTGAGAACTGTGATGTTTGTGTTCTATTTATTTACATGGGATTATTTTAAGGTTTGGATATTGTATTTAATTTTTTTTTTTCTTTTAAAAAGGAGGCCTCTGCTCCAAAGGAAAGCATATGTACTTAGAGGCAAAGAAAGTCTGTGGCATGTGAGAGCAAGTTACCTACCTGTTCTTTAGCTGTGAGGGAGAGAAAGTCCCTGTAGGAAAAGAAAAGCGTGGCCTGAATGCTGGTAGTTATAAAATAGGTGAAATACTGTCAACCAGTGATAGATCTTAGGAATCAAAAGAGGGAGAAGGACAGGTCAGCAACCCTGGGACGAGCCTGCCCCAGGGCTCTGGTAGAAGAAAGCAGTTGTATCAGTTGCAGCAGGGAGGGAAACACGGGTTGGTGTTACTGGTCTGAGCTGGAGCCCAGCTGTGATGGCAGTACATCTGAGAGGTGGAGGTGTCATTCAACATGCAGTTGAGTAGCCTGTGAGACCCACAGTGGTTTGTCTGTAAGGGAGGAGGCAGCACTCATGGAGAGCTAAACATACTCCTTAAAATGCTTCCCAGGGAAGGCTTCATTTTAGCAAAATATATATTGGTATTAATACACAAGAGGGGTGCAGAGAAGTAGGATGATTCAGTGGCAGAGCACTTACAAAGCAGGAGAAAGAACTGGGACCCTGTTTCAGGTGACTGTTCTGCTCAATATGTTCTTCAAGATTTTTCACCCCTCAGTGCCTCAGTTCTCTATCTAAAAAGGAGGACAGTAGCACTTCCCTACCTCACAAGAATGTTTCTGGGACAAATACTGAAAAGTGTTCAAGTACTGTGATGATGGGGATCACATCAGTACCTGGAAGAGGTACAAGGAAGAAACCCCAGAAACTAGCTTGAAGCAGCTGGGGGAGTTAATGCAGGAATAATTTAATCTCCACAGGTATGGCCCAGTGGCTAAGGGAAACATCCCTGTGATGCATAAATCAAAATTGTCAAAAAAACCCTCTCTGTAATTCTGTAATGCTGAGCAAACTCTTAGGAAGGTTAACACTCTCATCTCACAAAGCTTGCGCTCTTGTCCTTTTTGTGTCTTCCTCTCATGACATCAACATTTGGTTTTACACACAAGAAGAACAAGAGCTTTGGTCCCTCAGAGTGTGACTCAGATTGTAATGCCTGTGCCTATTTGCCAGAAAGGAACAAGTACACTGCTGGTTTGATTAAATTAATATGAAGCACTTTTGTGTCGGTGTCTCTCTGCACACCTGCATGTGATCATATTCCTGCCCCCTAGCTCACTGTGCTCGATTTCAAGCTCCAGGCACTGGAGCCATGGCATCGATAGGAGTAGTTGGACATGTTCAGAAGGCAAGACTGAAAAGTGAGGTCATCTGCTCCATGTCACAGAGCTGGCATTTGTGTATGAAGTATGTGTTTGTGTCTGTCTAAGCACGTATCCCGGTGTGCACCTTAACCCACGTGTACTGTGGATGTTGGTCTCTGGCATGCAGACAATGAGATGCGTATGTGTGAGCACGCAATTGTGGTTTTGGAGTGTAAACTGCACACTATGCAAAGGTAGGCATGATATGAAATTTTTCCTAGTGCTGCAGTATATCACCAGTTAACTCCACCAGATCAGTTAAGACTTCACCATGCTTCTGTGATGCATGTTTTTATTATCACAGAGAAAATTACATAACCTGCACTTCTACCTCCTTCACAGTTTTCTGTCAGTGCAGCTCTGTCCACACATCCACACACAGTGAAGAACACAGGAACAGCAACAGCTCTGAACAGACTCATCTGACTGGCAGAAGGATCTGAATTTGACAGCTTAGAGCTTCTCAAGCACTGGTTTGGTCAGCACAGTCCTGCACTGCAGTCACAGCCACTGTCCAGCAGCTGGGGAAAAATCAGATTCTTTTGCTTCCAGTCTCAGACACATAGGCAAACAATCCTTTTTATTTTCTGTTTTTCCCTAGGCTAACCATTCACTTGAAGTCAGGATTTGGATTGTTGCACAGTGCTGCTATTGTCCAAAAAGCAGATTTGCTACTCGGTGTGCAAACAAACCAATCCTCACACTCAGGAGAGGTATTGTTTTATTCAGGCCTGGGTCCTTCGTGGCAGTTCCACAAACCAAGCACACGCAACATATATTTTCAACATTATATTCATGCTATATTTATAAACATGAATTGCCTAACACAACCCTCCCCTCTACACTAATTGACTACACTTTTACATATGATTAGAATTTCTGCTGTGTCATTCTACTTTCTGGAGCACATGCTCAGGGGAAGGGTCTACACCTGCCAAGGGTGTTTCAGACCTGTAGGCATGGGTTTTAGCATTATAATAAAGGTAGTTCAGCTAAGGACACATGGACTGTAAATTTCTTGTCAAATTTGTGTTATACATGAAACATTCTAAGATAGTGATATGGGGTCCTTTTTTTCCTGGGTCCTGGAGCCCTTGCTGTTGTTTGATGTCTTACATGCAAACTATTAATCTTGTATAAGCACTACAAATTTAATTAAGCTTTTGCTTATACATGTCTCCAATTATCAAAAAATACAAAATCCTCTAATCCTATATCACTGCTGTGCAAGTGTAATTGAGACCAAGGTACCACAATCTCCTGGACAGGTCTCAGCTACTCCCCTCTCCGGGTTTGTTTGCTAGGAGTGCAAAGGGAGGCTCTGTCAGAAAGCAGGGCCTGCAAGGCTGGAAGCTCTATAATTCTACACAAGACAGAGGAGCTGTGTGACTTGGTTTGCTCCAAAACTCATGCAGTGATCTTGGACACTTCTAATCTAAGTCTAAAAGCCCTGTAATAAAAAATTCTAAATCCAGTATAATCTGGAGTGTCCTCTGCTGAAAAACACAAAAAAGGAAATCACGATTTAGAAGCAGTACTTATTTCATCACACATGAGTGCTCCAACAGCAGTTTAGGACAAGAGGTATTTTATTCAAATACATCTACTGACAAAAAGGAATTATCCAAACTGGAATTTCACCAGAATACAACTTCTCCACCCTGCTCCTCATCAAAGCAGCACCTACCATATTACATGGGCAATGACTTCAACAAAGAATCATAAGCAGTGACTTCCCATCACATCCCTTACTCCATTTCCTGAGGCATTCCAGTGACCCTTACAAGGTTTCATGTCTAAATGCTGGACAGGCTTAACCTTCAGCACTAAATGATAAAGAGCAAGCTCATGGCTCAGACTGATGTAATTTTTGAAACTTATGGTCATAACCAGCACCTCCACTCTGTACTTCTTGTTGGGTGTTGGATTTTATTTAATTTATTTTAAAATATTTTTCTGCTGAGAACAGTGGGATGCAGCAGGTTCATTTCCACTGCTGCCCAATGAATTGTTTCAGGCTTCCTCTCCTTTCCCTGTCACACAGAGACTTTGTTAGTATTTCCTCTCACTTTCCTCATTGTTCTGGGAGCAGAGGAAATGGCACATTTGGAATCCAGTGACAGATGCTCAGGTATGTCATCATTTCAACTGTGATCACACCCAGCCAGGCTTCCCAACTAGCATGAGAGAGGGAGGTCTGCTCAGAAATGCAGTCATGAGTTCCATTTTGTAATTTGCTCTGATGACCTTCAAAGCCCAAGCTCTTGGATACATTAACATCCTTTTCCCTAAAACAAAGGTGGTTCACCCTGCTGCAGTCAGCATCTGGATTATAAGCCACACCCAGACCAGGTGGAAACCAATGAGCTCAGGGACTACCATCATGACATGGTATTTTGATGCTGCTCTCCCTCGAAGGGCACGCAATCCATCACCATTTTCACCTCTCCTTACACACCTTCAGGCTCCTTGCCTGAGTCACAACTGCAGCAGTCAGGAGGGCTGGGGGAGGGTCTGCCATCCCCTGTTCTCTCATTTCATGTGGTGAATTGCCACAGGTCAGTTTATTTATTTCTGTCGGTTCAAAGTTGTACATTGGCAATTACCATAAACAGGAAAACAAGACGGAACGATGACAGTTCCTTTTGCCCTTCACCAGTACTTCAAAATGTTTCATACCAGCACTTCTGAAAACATTCATTTACTTTTTATATGTATTACAGATGTACATTTATATATATTCTTGTATTATTGTGTCTGGATAGCTCATTTTGTCTTGTTCTTTTCCAACTGTAAAATTTATGAATACAGAACACCATCACTCACACTGCCTAAGGCAACGCAAATGCTGAGCTGCAGGCCAGAGCTGTTAATGCCACACAGGCAGGTTTTCATACAGCCAATTCAGTGCGTTTTTATCCCTATGCAGGTGTCTGCAGCTCTGTAACTCCCCCTTCCCTGGAGATCTCTTTGGAGTTCAGTGAAAATTCACCCACAGTTTCTAATTTAGCAAAGCATAGCACTCCTCACCTAAATCACACACACAGCCCCTTGCAGAAGCCCAGTTAGTTTATAGAAAACAAGCCTTGAACACATTTAGAAGGAAGGACTCCTCATGTGTGCCGCTTCATCACAGAATCATAGAATGGTGTGGGTTAGAAGGGATCTTTAATGGGCATCTAGTTCAACCCTCATGCAATGAACAGGGACATACATCTTCAATTAGATCAGGCTGCTTAGAGCCCAGTCTAACCTGACCTTGAATGTTTCCAGGGATGGAGCATCTACCACCTCTCTGGGCAACCTGTGCCAGTATTTCACCACTCCTTAAAAAATGTCTTCCTTACATCTCATCTAAATCTACTCCTTTTGGTTTAAAATCATTATCCTTTGTCCTACTGGAACAGGCCCTGCTAAAAAGTCTGTCCCCATCTTTCTTATAAGCCCCCTTTAAGTATTGAAAGGCCACAATAAGGTCCCCCCATAGTCTTCTCTTCTCCAGGCTGAACCTCAACTGTCTCAGCCTTTCTTTGTAGGAGATGTGCTCCAACCCTCTGATCATTTCAGTGGCCGTCCTCTAGACCTGCTCCTTCAGGTCCATGGCTTTCCTGGGCTGAAAACGCCATAAACAGACACAGTACTCCAAGTGGGGTCTCACCAGAGCAGAGAGGAGAATCACCTCCCTTGACCTGCTGGCCACATATTAACCTTGTACAGCGTGAGGCTATTTCCAGATACATGACAACTAGACTGCCGTCGGCTCCTTTACATCAGGAGAGTAGAAAATGACCGCATTTGGTGCCTTGAGCTTTACACCCGCTTTTCAGAGAGCTGTGCTCTGAAGAACTCCGGATGCAGAAAACACCTGATCTGCAGAAGACGAGCCCGCCCCTGCCTCACAGCAGCACTGCCGCGCGCTGGCAGCTGCAACCGCCACCACGGGTAACGGCCGCTACGCGTGACCCCTTGAGCTCCCCCCTTCCCGCTCCGATTGGCTCTTTCCTCCGAACTACAAATCCCATGACACACACCTGCCACAGGAGGACTACAGTTCCCAGAATGCTCCGTGCTACCTCAGAAGGGGACGGTCCAAGATGGCGGCGGGAGAGGAGAAAGGGAAGGTGGCGGAGCCGGAGACAGGGGTGGAATCGGAGCCAGAGGTGGCAGTGGAAGAGTCACGAACCTTCAAGAGCCTGGTGAGGCTGGGCTGGAGCCGATTCTGTCTCCGCTGCTCCCTTCTCCCTCCCGAGGGGCACCCTCCTTCGCCTCGCATGTCAGGCAGGAGGGGAGGCGGCGGGGAGCTCCTCGCACAGCTGTGTGTGTCAGGCCGTGCCCCACGCCTTCCCGCCACGCTTGCCCCGTTATGGCGCGGCCCTCTGCGGGCTGCAGGCGGCGGCAGCCCTGGCGGAGCCGCCGGAGGGCGAGGGACAGACACGTGCGCCGCCCGCGCTGCTTCGATCCGCGGGCCCGGGGCTGTCTCAGGGCAGGAGCTCTGGGGAGCTCGGGCCTCCAAGCCGGTGGGGTTGGCGTTGCCGCTCCGGTCTGTGCTCCTCAGCCGGCTAACTGTATTTTCGCTTGTGTTAACTTGTCCAGGCTTGTTTTCTCTGCTCTTCCCGCAGAGGAGTTGAGACAGAAGTGTGCGTGGAAAGGACCTTGTGTAAACTAGGGAAAAATTATTAGTTTCTTACTGATGGCAGTCACCCCTAACAGTGTTGAACAAGTCTGTGAAGTGACTGATGGAGGAGGGTGTCACGGTGAGCAGTCTGCCGTAGTTGCATTGAGGGCTTGATGGGGGTTTTGGTTTTGCCAGAGACAAGCTTGGCTCTGTTGCAGCATGTGTTTCATGCTATGATTTAATTTGGGTCACCTTCGTTATGTCTGTTTCCCTTTTCTCTTTTTACTAACCTTCAGGGAGTGACAGATGTCCTTTGTGAAGCTTGTGACCAGTTAGGATGGAAGGTGCCAACAAAGATCCAAGTTGAGGCTATTCCTGTGGCTCTCCAAGGTGAGCAGTGTGCTTCTCTGATCCCAAATCTGGGGATGCTTCAGGAGCTCTATGTGAAGGAATTTTGCTGAGAAGTAAGTGGCAGGAATAAGAGTGTTCTCACTTCTTCATAATTGGACATTTCTGTCTAGAAGTAGTGTCTGTATTTATTCTTCTGTCCTTCTCAGGCGGACTTTAGAATACTAATTTCTATATAATACTGCCAGCAATTGCAGACTTTCAAATGGGTGCAAACATGGGTTCTTGAGTGTTCACTACCATTGCATAGGTCTGACACTCCATATTAAATAGTTATTGCCATTCATTTGAGCTGATAGTCTTTATCAGACATTTTTTTTTTCAGAAATACTTAAGGATACACGGAAAAATTCTGATAGATTTAGTGCTGTAGAGACCTACTGTATGTGTGAAATTGGAGATGCCTTGATTCACTCACTGCATAGCTCACATGATCTGCTTTGCTCTCAGCAGACAATTCTTTGAAATTGGATTTCTGGAGCAAGTAATAACCAAACCACAATTACTTTCTCTAAACATCCTAGAATTGCAGAAAAACAAATTACTTAATTCAGCAAACATTTCTCCAGAATACTTGGTTGCATTAAAAAAAAAAAAAAAAACAAACCAAAAAAAACCAACCCACAACCTCTACAGCCCAAAGCACAGTGACACAGGAATAGATCAGTGTAGTGGCCAAAGGGGAATAAACTTCCAGTGTCTACTCTGTCTCTGTACTTAACTGTTGTCAGACTCTTTTACTCCATGTATAAGACACTCATGAAAAAAACAAGTGCAAGATTGCATTCCTGAGAAGTTATCTCCAGGTTAAGACCTGTTGGCAGCATGTTCTCAACTGTAGTAGTTTAGGAGCTCAGAATGGATTCTACTGATGAATTCTAACCTGTTGCCTGCCTTTGTTTTGAAAAAAAAGGTCTTGCTGCCTAATTCTTCCTGTTGCAAACCAGTTTAGATTGCTCTTAATCAATGGCACAAAATTGATTGTGGCTTGTTAAATGGGAGTTTGGTAGCTGTTCTTGTCTTGTTGATATGATCTAAGTCTGAAATGCTGGAGCCTATTTTCGTGTGAGCCATTGAACAGATAACAGTTGGTCTAAAATACCCACGTGGAAGCAATAGGCTGTAAACTGACAGATTCAAAAAGATAAAGCTTTTTTTGAACCAAAAGTTTGTATGAAAACCTGTATATTGGGAGAATTTTTAACTAGAGAACAGAATGGATTGAGTTTGTAATTAGTGTACAAATGAAGTTGCACTCTAAAGTTGCTGCAGGTGTTCTCAAATTCTTGTGTTTGGCTCTGTTCTTCCTTACCCTTTGTGTGTCTACTCTTTTTTTCTGTCCTTAAGGAATTCTTGTGCTTTATTGCACAGTGCTTTTAAAACTTCTTTCTCTGATCTAGATTTGTAACAGTTTTTTTTCTCCTTGTTGCTCCTTATAGGCAGAGATATCATTGGACTGGCAGAAACTGGCTCTGGAAAAACAGGAGCCTTTGCTTTGCCAATACTTCAAGCACTGCTGGAAACGCCTCAGAGATTATTTGCTCTTGTCCTCACACCAACAAGGGAGCTGGCCTTCCAAATCTCAGAGCAGTTTGAAGCTCTTGGATCCTCCATTGGTGTCCACAGTAGTAAGTAGCTTTGTGATTTTTGGAGCAGTTTTCATGCAGACCAGTGTTTCTCAGCTCTAGGTTGCAAAGGAAAACAGAGGGAGTATTTGTGTAGAAGGTTGAAAAAAAGGTGAGAAGCTGGAAGACAGCTTGGTGTCAGGCTTAGGAAAGAAAGGCTGTATGGTATTTCCTCATGGAGCAGTGCACAGGTCTTCTACATTTTATGTCCAAACAGTTAAAGATAGAAGTAGAAGAGAATCTTCTTGATAGTAAGTTTGTGTCCAGTGAAATTGCACAGTGCTCCATTGTGTAGTGTGATGTAGTTTAATCTTTCCTTCAGACTGGCTGTATTTGTTCTTTAGATATTCTCTACAAATGTAAAAGCTTTATGGGTATGTTTAGAATTCCTAGGTTTTTTGCAGCTGAGCTAAGCTGCAAGTAATAGATTCTGCCAGTAGTTCTTCAACTGTGAAAATAAAATACCTGGGACCAGTAAGGACTTAATTGCATGGCTTAAGAGGCCTGGGAAGGTCAGATGTAATAAAATAAAGTGAATTCTTATAAACACAGGGCACCTTTCATTTGTACAGAGTTGTCATGGATAGTAGGGAGTAGGAGGAAACATTGTGGTGCCAGGGGCCGACTGATGCTACACCAAGAGATTCACTATATTCTGTTTGTCCTGCAGCGGTTATTGTGGGTGGAATTGACACGATGTCTCAATCTCTGGCTTTAGCCAAGAAGCCACATGTTATAATTGGTAAGTTAATGTGGTGGGGGTATAGGGTGTGAATATTTTCAAGCTGCCATTGTCCAAAGGAGTGCCAGAAGGCTCTGAGTAACCTGATCTAGTTGAGGATGTCCCTGCTCACTGCAGGGGAGTCAAACTAGATGACCTTTAGAGGTGCCTTCCGGCCCAAACCATTCTATGATTCTAAGGTTTTGTGCACTTGAAGGAGAAGTGACAGTAAATCCTTCATTTGTTTTTGTCCTGAGATCTGAGTACTGGCTTGTTACTGTTTCTGAAGTACAGTAGTTTTTTGCTACAGGCTCATTCCAAAGAGAATTTCTGCTGGACTGCCTTCAGCTTTTTTGATTCTCCTCTAAGTATTCAAAATGCTATCTCATCCTTCTCAGTACAGCTTATCTACAGTCTGTATTGGTTTGTATTTGTTAAGGTTTTTTTGTTTGTTTGGTTTTGTTTGGTTTTGTTTTTGTTTTTTAATTCAGGGAGAGAATGGGAAGGAGGGCATTCTTCAGAGACTGACTCCATTAGGCTTATTTGAACACACTCTGAGGATACCCTATGAAAGAGTCCTTCCCACAAAGCAATTTGCCTTTACTTCTCTTGGACAAAGAAATTTCTGTGAATGATGACTCTCTTATCTGTTTGGATCTTTTACTTTGCTTTCATTCTGATTTTGCTCTTGTGATTTTTGTTGGTAGCAACCCCTGGCCGTCTAGTTGATCATTTGGAGAACACAAAGGGCTTCAACTTAAGAGCTCTGAAGTTCCTAGTCATGGATGAGGCTGACCGGATCTTGAATATGGATTTTGAGACAGAGGTAGGAATCTGCTAAAAGAAGAACTTGGAACACCAGATGAGTCCCTTTAAAATTACTTCACCCAATCACATAGTAAACACTGAGCTATTCTGTAGAAAATAATAGCAAATTTTAACTAAGGTCTAATAATTGTGCAGAAGTCTATGGTGAGAGTAGAACGTAAAGAGTTTGTCATGGTTTAGGGTCAGGGCAGCCCCTTAGCATAGCACTAGCAAGACAGCCGGAGGCATTTTGTCTCTGAAATTTATTTTTCTCTGAAGTATCTGGCATTGACAAAATTACTGTAGAACATGATCAAGTGCACGTTCCTCCAGGATTCTTGCCTGACACTTGCACTGTGAACAAGCTATCAGCCTACACCTTTCCTTTAGAAGAGGGCAAGTGTTTTCCTACTGTGAGTCTAAGATGCACGCGTGTATTAATCTTCATTTGGATGATCATTCTATTTAGGGGAGGTTTGTCTTGATTGCTGTTGTATTCAGTATTTCTATTTCCTTTCTATTTTTACAGGTGGATAAGATATTAAAAGTGATTCCTCGAGACAGAAAGACATTCCTGTTCTCTGCTACCATGACCAAGAAGGTGAGAGCAGAGTACTCCGCTTTGGTTCTCCTTCCATCACACTGTACTGTTAACTCCTCTGTATGATACAGGTTTCTGACAAGATCTCTGTACATCTAGTACTAACTTACATTGATCTTCTCAGGTTCAAAAACTCCAGCGTGCTGCTCTGAAGAATCCTGTTAAATGTGCTGTTTCTTCCAAATACCAGACAGTTGAAAAGCTGCAGCAGTACTACATTTTCATCCCCTCCAAATTCAAGGTAATGCCATGTCTGTTTCTTCCTTCTTCTGATTGTGTCTTGTCCAGCTGTTTCCCCATCTGCCCAATATCTTGTCCTCTGGTTTATACTTTATCACATATGCCACATTAGAGTATCATTTTTTTGGTTGGTTGGTTGGGTTTGTTTTGTTTGCTTGTTGTTTTTTTGTTTATTTGTTTTGGGGGGTGTGTGTGGTTTGGTTGGTTGGTTTGTTTTTATAACTTTTTTTCTTTACAGGACAGCTACCTGGTTTATATCTTGAACGAACTAGCTGGAAATTCTTTCATGATATTCTGTAGTACGTGTAACAATACTCAGAGGACTGCTCTGCTGCTCCGCAACCTGGGGTTCACTGCCATTCCTCTCCATGGGCAGATGAGTCAGGTATGGGCATACCCCACAGAATGGAGTAGGCAGGAGAGGACCCGTTGCTTGGGAAACAGGCTGCACCATACTGAGTCACAACTACCTTAGAGAAGGAGTGTTTCACAGCTAGTGGACTGGATTGGTGCATAGAAGTTTAACTAACATGAATGCTGCCACTAATTCTATAATAGTTCAAAAAGAAATTAGAGAAGTGAGATTGAGTAGTTTCTCCCCGAGTCCTTCTATACCAGTATTTCAGCAAGAGCATATTAACAAGAATGAGCATTATTCACTCATTCCCTTTTTGTCCTACTCCCTTCCAGAATAAACGCTTGGGCTCTCTAAACAAGTTCAAGGCTAAGGCACGTTCTATTCTGCTGGCTACTGATGTTGCAAGTAGAGGTCTGGACATTCCGCATGTAGATGTGGTGATAAACTTTGATATTCCTACACACTCTAAGGTAAGCATGTCTGTGTGCCAGCTGAGAGCTTCTGGTCACTGGGAGGTATGGTAAAGCTAGACAAAGGAACAAAGATACCTTGCCTCTGTTCTGCTGACTAGAAGTCTTGTTCGTGCTTCTGTAGACTAAAAGATGTAGCTCAGACTCTGCAATTGAGTTGGCTTCTTAGTTTGGTTGGGTGGCCTCATCCAGATTGTAGAACTGATCCCATAAGTCAAGAGAGGAAGTCAGGGGCATTCTGTGTCTTTGTACTTCTGCTCAGAGTGTATGTTTTGCCATGTTACATTAGAGGGATTCTAGACTTTGAAGATAGTTTTAACCTATTACTAGCTTCAAGGAGTCATGTCTGTTCCTGTGATCCAGATCTGCTTTCACATTTTAAACTGTGTTTAAAAATAAAAGAAGTAAAAGCTCTCCCACTGTGTTCAATGAGGATTTGATCAAGAAAGATGCCTTAATATGTTTCATCTTCACATCACAAAAGAACAGCAAACTGATAAAAAGTGAGTTACCAACTCTCTACCTTACAGAAAGTACAGTATTATCTCAGGGGTCTGACTGTTTCCCAGCCTAGTTTCAGAAAGCTTACCCTTACCGTGCATTTCAGAAATTGCTGTTGTTCCTTACAGTAATCAGAGATCCTATGCATTGCGAACAGAAGAAAGTACAGTGGTTCTCTTGAAGACACTGCTTTTAACATTGTAAAAGGACAAAAGATTAAAAAAACAAAAAAATGGTGGAGGTGACAGCTTGAACAATGTTACAGTTTTTATGCCCCTTCCTCTCATCTAACCATGTTGCAGAACATGTCCTTTCTCATGATGCAGTACAAAACCTGGAAAACAGCCTAGAACCATATAAACAGAAGACACTCATCGACTCCAAGATGCCTCCAAATCATTCTCATTCATCCTTCTTTCCCCTGTGGTTGCCAAGTTTAAGTCTACTTGCCAGAGAGTTTGTCTGCAAGACAGACTTATGTAGAGAGAGTGCTAGGCCCCAAGACTGAAAATGCAATCATTGGCTCACTTTAAATACTAGCTTTCCAAGGAAGTGATAATTCATTATCAAAGTGATGTAACACAACTTTTGTCCTGCAGTCTTAAATAATTAGAGGTGGTCTTCTACTTCAAAAAGAGAAGAATACAAATATTAAAATCAAAGATACACCTCCATAAGCCTACATCTTCTCAAAACCTAAGGCTGCATACAGTCCCACATGTTTAATCCTGGCTGTATTTTCTCCCCATTTTTTTCATTTCTTTCCTAAAGACAAATACATGGACTTTATTTCCTGTAACTTCTGTTCTGTGTTTGGTGCATGTATCTTATTGCTTATCAAGAAAATTGTTTTCAGGATTACATTCATCGTGTTGGAAGAACTGCTCGAGCTGGGAGATCTGGCAAATCTATCACCTTTGTCACGCAGTAAGTGTTAAAATGTGTCACACTTACTCTTCCCAGCTGTGTTTCAGATCAGAAAGCATCTGACCTCATTCTGTGTGAGAAGAAAAATACCATTCACTTTGAGGTGCCAGTTGGATTTATTTATTTAAAGGGGAAAGAATTCAAAGCCCAGCGTGAGGAGAGAAGTCTAGATTAATTCTAGAAGCATACATGTATTGAGTAGAACTAATGGTTTATAATTTTACTGTGTAATATACATACATTTTTATAATATATAGTTCAGGTTAAGTAAGTGTGGGTGTTTTGATAAATACTGAAGTATTTTCAAAAAAAAAAAAAATCTTTGCCAAATTCTGATAAACAAATGAGCTGCATAAGTCAGTGAAGCCATTCCAAAAGATGGCATCATTTAGATGCAATTAAGAGTTGCTTGTGAGACCATCAGCATAAGCTAATAATATCTGTGGGCAGGAGATAAGTGGTGGTGAGCTGGAGATGCCTGTGGGTGGTGACAGCTGAACCACTCTCGGGAAAGCTGATTCAAACTGGTGTCTTGTCTTTTGTCAGGTACGACGTGGAGCTCTTCCAGCGCATTGAACACCTGATTGGCAAGAAGCTGCCAGCATTTCCTATGCAAGAGGAAGAAGTTATGATGCTGACGGAGCGTGTGGCTGAGGCCCAGAGATTTGCTCGAATGGTGTGTGCTGGCTTTTTGTCCCTCTGCTCGCTGTTTTAGTCTGAATTTCTTAAGGTTCTGGACCTCTTGGTCAATCTCTTGATTGCATTGCAGGAGCTGCGAGAGCAGGGAGAGAAGAAGCGATCTCGGAATGGTGATGATGATGACACAGAAGAAGCTATTGGTGTCAGGAATAAGGTGGCAGGTGGGAAAAAGAAGAAAAGGAAAGCCTTCTAATTCAGCGTCAGGATAGACTTGTTATGGCTACCTTTGCTTGGCAAAAACAGTCTACTAAGCCATCTCCAGTGGATTTTTTTTTTTTCAGAACTACTTAAGAAATTGGGCAGTCCACCTGGAAAAGAACTTCCTCTCTTTTGCTTTGACAGTTACAGACTGAGCTTGGCCCACTGTGGCATGATGGGACCAGTATTCCTTTCAGAAACACCAGACAATCATCTCTGGACCTGAAAGCAGCTGTGGTCTGGCTCTGCTCATTCACAGAGAGGTGCAGTGTGAGTTCAGCTTTTCCACTGCTGCAGCCTGTCTCACTGCCCAAACTCACTGAGTGCATCTGGAGTCAAATACGTCTGTTAAATACAGGAGAAAAAGTTAAAAAGAAGCAACCGAGTTTACACAGCACATCTGTGATGCCCTTGCATTAGTGAAAGGATATATGACATGAAGAACTCCGAATACATTTTACTTATCTTTAAAGCTACTTGGTTTTCCTTGTCTTATCACTGACCTTTTCTGCTCATCTTGAATATGAGCTCTGTCAGAAGGTATTCCTTGTAGTTCAATCTTGGTGATTCAGATGTGACATCAGTACTTTAGATGTGTCAGCTGAAGAGTGGACCAGCACAGAGAACCTTTTCTGGCAAGATTAGGCTGTTCACTGCAAGGAGTTCGATCTAGAATCTAATGACCTGCAACATCAAGGAGAGGTTTGGGTTTTTTTGGTTTGTGTGGGTGTTTTAGGTTCTTTTGGTTTGGTTTTTGTTTTGTTTGGTTTTTTTTTTTTTGTGGCTTATTTTTGTAGTACTTAAAAAACAACACAAGAGGGTGGTATTTACTTGGAAAGCAGCTCACGAGATGGGTGGTGAAGAAAAATAGGTATCATGGAGGCTCTTTGTTTCCCTATTTCTTTTTTAGGCAGAGGTCAACACCATATAAATAGACTTGCAAGAATGGTATAAACGTACTTGCCTTCATTAACTTCACTGAGAAGGTTAGTGCTTGTTCCCATTAGCAATAAAAAATTTCACACTGGACATTGCTGGTGGACAGAGAAGGGTGAGAAGGTCCTTCATGATTAATGATCTTTAGAACCACTTGAACTGGATTTTCTGCTAAATGAAAAGCTGTTCAAAAGATTCATTTTTAGATATACATTGAAGGGAGAAACTATTGGAGTAGTCGGGATGAGCTCGATGGTTACTTTAGTGTCGATATGTATCTAATATACACAAGTACGCTAGTTAGAATGTTTTTGTACTTTGGGGCAGCACATTTTGCAAAATTACAAAAACCACAGCATGGTTAAAACTAAGGGGAACGTGTTTTTTCTTTATTTAGTCTTCATGAGAAACAAACATGCTCTCTGGTGTGAGAAGAGTGACAGGGTTTTTACTCTGTCTTTTTTTTTTTCTTTTGGTAACAATTTACTTAAATCTCCCAATTACCTTCCAGTTTGCTAACTCTAAAGCAGCCTAAGATCAGTGGCAGATAAGTAAGGGCACAAATCATGGGTATGTTGACTGCTAAGAACATTCTCACAAAGCAGGAACAGAGTATGTGTCTACCATTGGTCCTAGTGCAGAGAGGCAGGAGTGGAAGCCCAGTAACAAGAACATGTTAATTCTACGGGGCCCATTGGCAGGGATCCCCATAGGTAAGAGGAAACAGCCCTAGAATGCACCAGAGAGAGTGAATAAAATAAGTGAGCGTATGGGTGGAGATGAAAATTATTGTTCCCCATGGAGCAGGGGAGGTCTCTGTACTGGTCTTCTGTCCTACTTGATGCTTAAACAAAATTTCTTAACCTTCACAAGCAGCACAGGGTTGGTCCTGATATCAGCAAATTAAGAGTAGATCACTCGGGCTCCTGGGTCTCTGGAAAAACTCTAGTGTTGTTCCCAGCTGTGTAATGGGTAGCATGGAGAGTCACTCCTGAGCCAGTCCTGTAAAGCCATGTGAATGTCAGTTTTAGTGCTGGAGGAGGTAGGGCAGGGTCATGCATTTCAGTAGTAGTATGGGGCTTTCTTTAATAGATTGGCAGAGTCTCTAGCATCTCTTGGTGTTCTCTGTGTGGAAGGCTGCAACAGCAGAGGGAGATCTGTTTTGCCCCTTGATGGGATCAAAGATTCTCTATCCTTCCTCTGCAACTGCAAGATAACAGAGAAGTAGAGCTGCTCCCTGTAAAAGGGTGCAGAACCTCCTTGAGTGACTCCTAGACAGCTGGCCACCACTTAATTTGGAATGACAAGCTGTAGAAACACTTGGCACTAGAAAAACAGAGGTCTTGCCACACCCGCATTCTCACTGATGCCTCACCTGCCACAGGTATGTGCATTCAATTTCAACTAAAAATACCTCAACAGGTTGGAGAGGCAGGAAATAGTTTCTTACTTAGTTTTCGAAATAGTTTTCTTGTTGACTACACCAGGAGGGTTTGGTCAGAGGGTGTTTGTACAACTGAAGTGGAATACAGAGTGTCTAAAGATGTATTTGGTTGAAACAGAATTTGCAGCCAGGCTAAAGCAAAATCTGTAGCTGATCTAATGAAATGTGAGGGGAAAAGAATGGAGTGAAACCTGTTGCTCTCTGAGTAAGAGTTCAGAAAATATCAGCACTGGTATGCGTGTGGCTGCATATTTCTGTACAATAACTGATGCTAGTGTGTTTGTTCAGTCAGGAGGACTCTTGAGGGGCAGTTCTAAAGCACACTTTTCTGCAGGGAGCTGAAGTGAAGGATTAATCTCTAGTGTGATGTAAGGTAGGACTTGGCTGACACAACCTGTCTTCCTAATTTTTTTTTTGGGGGGGGGGGGGATGGTTGAAACTTGAGTATGAGTTTCAACAAAACCTATGTTCCAAAAAGATGTTCAGTGGGGTTGTTTACAGTTTGAAACTGTTCTGCACTTCCCAAGTCCATATTGAGGTATTTTAAACAATGGTTTATAATTTAGGTGGGGTTTTTTTAATACTGCATAGGTGACTACCTCAGGCAGTAAAGAATGGAGATCTAGTGTCTTTCATTTAAATGTTCTAGAGCTAGCAGAAGCAGGATAATCCTTTTGGAGGGGAGGAGTAAAACTAAAAACTGATGTCGCTGTAGATAACTGATTTAAAGATAAGTGAGGATAGCTGCAAAAAGTAGTAATCCCTGCAATCACACAGTGGTCCAGAGCAGAAGGGCTGAATTGACCTGTCTCAAATGGATTTGGCCATTTCAGTTCCCCAGTGTCATGTGCCTGCTGTCCAAGGGCTGCAATGGAAGACGGGAAACTTTGGAAAGCACAGCTGTAAACCAGGGTGGGGAATCCAGAGCTTTCTTCTGTGATGGCAGCCTGAGCCTAAGTCTTATTCAGATAACCATGAGGAGCATAGCCTGTTCAAGGACCTGGCAACTCATCTTCCCCCTTATCCCAAAAAAGTAGCGGTGGCAAAGAGGGAGAGCCAAGTATGATTATTTCCTTGCAATACCTTTAACCTGTGCTGAGAAGAGGCTCAGTTTAGGAGGGAACTCTTAGAGTGCAAAGGGATTTGGAATCTGGAGGACCTTAGCTTACAAAGCAGAACTGAAATTAGTAAACATTCACAGTTCAGTGAATCACTGAAGGCTGAAAATATCCAATATACTTAAAAGCCCTTTAAAGTACTTAAGAAGGAATGGAATTGATTGCTTGACCTGTGAAAGGCACAGACATATACCAAGCATTTTGATGCTGTATAAACTTGAAGTTAAAATTTTCCTGCAGTGGCATGTGAGGAACTTCAGGAAACAGTAAAGTAAGCAGACAATTCTTGTAAACTTTGCAGAGCAAATACTGTGAAAATCCAGCTTTTGGTGCCAGAGGTAGTCCATGTAGTAATTCTGAATTCTTACTGCTTTTGCTTATGTACTTACCAGTAGATTGATTATTTACTGGGGGGGGGGGGGGGGAGGGACGGGGTATATGGAGAGAGTGTGATTTGTTTTTTGACAATTTGTTAGGTTTGGTGAGATAG
>JANIJG010005349.1:0-10129 GCA_024611175.1 Megaceryle torquata
GGGGGTGCGGCAGGGACGAGGCGGCGGTGGCGGCGGCGGTGGGGGGGACGGGGACGCGGCGCCGAGCGGACGCGGCGCCGGGCCGGAGAGCGGGGCCCGCGGGAGTGGGCAGCGGCCCGGGGCGGTCGGCGGGGCTGTCAGTGGCCGCTCGCCGCGGTGGCCCCGCCGAGGGCGGCGGAGCGCGGGAGCAGGGCGGGGAGGGACGCGGGACGGCGGCGGGGCCGGGGGAGCGCGGGGCGGCGCGGCCGGCGGGCCGGGCCCGGGCCCGGGGCGCGATCGCTGCTGACCCGGGGGTTCCTCCTCCGTCTCTTCTGTTTCTCCCCGTCTCGGCTCTAGAAGAGGACAAAGGCGCAGGAGAGACCTGGTGAGCCACTCGCTGGGGCTGAGGGGGGTGGGGGGGCGCCGGTACCGACCCGCCACCCCCGGCCGACCCCTTAAGTTTCCTCGAGTCCCCGGAGAGGGAGCGGACGGCGGGGCCGCTGCCCCGGCCGGCAGGGAGCGGGCGGGTCTCCCTTTCCTTGCGGGCCCCCGGGAGGCCGGGCCGGGAAGTTGGTGGGCGGTGGGGCGGGCGGCTCCCGGGGACCGGAGGGTGCCGGTGACAGCTCCCCGGGGACTGACGTCCTGAGCGCCGCCGGCTCACGGGCTTCCCCCGCCGCTGCTTTGTTCGGCCGGAGCTGCGGGCGGGCGGGACGGGGACGAGGGGGGGGACGACACACGAGCGAGAGCCCGGGACGAGCCTCCACCGTAGGGGTGGGATGGGGCCGGGGGTTTGCCCCGGGCCGGGGGTGACAGCGGGTGTTGCGAGCGAGCTGGCTCGGCTGGTGTGTTGCTCTCCGGTTGTTTGGAACCAGGAGTTGAATAAGTGTCGGGAAATGGCCTCGGCTGCCTTAGCTGAGGTGAGCAGCTCGGCCCGGAGAGGTGCGGGCAGCGGGGCTGGGGGAATATGGTAACGGGACTGGGAATGCTCTGCTGCCAAACTGGAGGGTTGGGGAAGAGCAGGGAGAGAGAAGACCTCTCCACAGTGTGGTAGCGGTTCTGTAACACTACATGGGCTGGTAGATTCCTTCCCTGAAGGTCTGGCATAGGCATAACCATGGGGATTAAGAGCTGAAAGATATTAAGGCTTTGGGTTCTTTCTGTTCCTTTTATTTAAAAAAAAAAAAAACACACCAAAAAACAACAAAACACCAAACCAAAAAAGCCCCAATAAACAACAAAACCCAACACAAAACCAAACAAAGTTTAGGTCCAATCTGACGCCTGGGGAGGTTTCCACAGGTTATTGTGTGTGGTGTCACAAGGTGGCAGGTTTGGAGATCTGAGCGTGTTGGTCTCCCCGTGCCAGGAGTTAGTCCCCTACCCCGGCTGTATGTAGGAGAGCTCCCCTACGCCTTCCCTGGTCACAGGAGAGGTTCTGTACCCCTGTGGCTTCTCCCCAGTGCTACAGTACAGGCTATCCAGGGGACAGTGGTTGTGGTGTTTGGAGAAATCGTTTCTCCAGTGTGGAATCTTGTACTCTGGCTGCTCCCTGACTGCTGTTGAGCGTCTGACAGCAGCTTGCCCGCTCTGTAGCCTGGTGTGGGCCAACCAAGTGGCCACTGGTGCTGGTAGTGGTGCAGAGGGGAGGCCTTTTCCTGGTCTTAGACCTGAGGCTTCATGTGGTGTTACAGAACAGCTGGTAAAGTCACTTACCCGAGGTCATGCCTAAAGTTAGAACGGGAGCGTTGAAAGTTGAGGTGGGCTTGTCCCCCATGTTCACTTAGCCCTGCGCCAGGGGGTTTGGCACCGGCCTCAAAATGAGCAAAGAAAGGAGGGATGTGGGTGTCTCGTGTCTTTGTGCCCTGCTTCACTGTTTCCCTCTGCCTTCAAAGGAGGAAGAGGAGGAAGACAGCAGTCCTGGCGTGTCCTTCTCGCTCTCTTCAGAAGAGTCGGAGATGGAGCCCGAGGAAGAAAGGATCCGTTACAGCCAAAGACTGGTCAGTATTGGCCCTAAACAATCACGTTCTGTTCTTGGTTCTGTTGCAACCGAAGAAAGAAAGAGGCATTTACTGGCAACAGGTTTAAACAACCCAAGGAAGCGTTGTGGTGGATCGCTGCCGCCTGCCCAGAGGTGTTAGCTCGGCTGACGCGGGGTTAGATGGCTCCGCGGGTCCCGTTTGTGTCACAGTTTGCCCTAACGAAGGGCGCTTGGCTCCTGAACTCTGGAAGAGGGGAGGGTCGGGGGGCCGAGCCCGCACAGGACGCTTTGTGAAGCTGTGTCGTGTCGGTCTAGTTTCTGGCGCGGCAGGTTTTCTCCACGTGTTTGTAACAAGCAGAGGAGCTGAAATACTGCGTGTTACCGTTACGCTGGCCTGGACTTGATTTGAGCGTGCTGTGAAATCTGAGAAAACCAGCTTCGGCCTCAAGCTCCAACTTATTTGTGCCTGTGTCCCTGTGCCTGTGTCTTCTCCTGGGGTTTTCTCTCGGAGGGAGCTGTTCCAAAAGCCGGGCCCTGTCAGGAGCTCTGGCTTGTCCGATGTTTGCGCTGCTGTTCAGGGGACTGTGTGAAGCCTGGAAGTTGGGCTGTAACTGGGAGCGCAGTGGGAGCAGCTGCTCAGGGAGTCTGAGATGATATTCCCAGAGATCCCCGGGAAGGAGGGAAGCTGCCGTGTCTCCTGCAAGTTGGTTCCACGTTGTTCTGAGGCAGGGAAGGCGAGTGTCAGCTCTGTGGTAGCTGTGATGGAGATCCACTCTGAGTCACAGCAGTACATGCACCCTCACCTTCAAGGTGCTGCCTGTAAAGGTAAATCCTTATCCTTTAATGCTCTGAAATCATTTGGGATGAGACAACGTGCCGCTCGCCACTAAGCTTTGCCCTCGAGAGCTCGTACTTCTTACTCTTTGGATGCTGCTGGGTGCCTGGCCCTAGGAAGGCTGCTGGGAGCATGTAGTCAACATGAACCTTGTAGGAAGTCCTTTGGTGAGGGTAAAAATGGTTATTCCCCGTGGAAAGGAGGATTCTGCAGAGCCCAGGGTTTGTCCAAACGCTTGGGTCACCCATGATGTGATTGTGTGCTCCCTTTTTTGGGGCTGCTTCGCGTCTGTTGTGTGTTCTTGCAGAGAGGATTCTCCTGCTAGATGATTTAGTGACAGGTGTCTACACTCTTATAGTCAGCTGCCTCAGCTTCAGGTTGGCTTTTAATATTTTTCTCTTTTTTTTTTCTTTTTTTCTTTTTTTTTCTTTTTTTTGAGAGAGTGCTGACAAAAAAACCCAAACGCAGCGTCGTACATTTGCAGGCCCTTTAGGATGACTTGTTTTCCCCAAGTGCTTTGGTGGATGCTTTCATTTGGCAATGCTACTGAAAGCAGCAGCCCCATGGCCTCCCTCATCCCTGATGAACTTGTTCCCCCAGGCGTGTGGCTCAAGGTGCTGGTTTGACTGGGGAGAGACCAGCAGCCAGGATGGCAAGATAGCTTCTCTTGAAGGCTTCAGAATTTGGTTCAGCTATGATTTTTAGCTACACTTTGACCAGAAGTATCCCAAAGTGGCTTGACAAAGACATGGCAGATGAAGGAAACCAGCAGCCAGGAACTTACCAGTTTAAAAAAACAATTATAGAAGTGGTCAGGAAGAGCTGGTGTCCCAGTGTAGGTGGCCAGCAGAATGTGCTAAGCTGGATAAACGTCCGCACGCTGACGAGCTACGCGCGTAAAGGGCTTGGGGAGGCACATGGGCAGCGAGTGGCAGATGAGACTCAGCCAGGCTCTGTGCCCTTGGGTGCAGGTTGTCTCTGCTGGCCTGCGGCCGAGAGGAGAAGGCATGACCCTTGTGCAGGACGTGAGGCTTAAGTTCATGCCTCTTGCTTTGCTTTTCCTTGGAGCTTCCAGCTCATTCTGCTCTCTCGCTGTGTGTGTGACGCTCCCTGGTTGGAGAACCTTTAGAAAATGATATTTTTTTTTTCCCAATTATTTATGCTTTGAAATGTAGGGAGTTGTTCTTTTAACTGGTGTTTCTGGCTTTTGCAGAACAAGGTATCACGGGTGAATTATCCAGGAAGACAAAAGTGGTGCATGTGACCTATTTGAATATCCTTCTCCTACCTGGTCTTGGGAGTTAATTTTAATGTGCCTACATCAAGAGTTTTAGGTAGGGAAGCAGATAGTTGTTAGAGCAGCAGAAACATCCCGTACTAAGCTGTGTTCTTTATGTGTTGGGCATCTATTGGGGTGTGATAGCAAAAGAATAAATAAATATATTTAAAAAAAAACCAAAATCCAAGTGTGATGGTAGTCCTACCAGCCAGTCTTGGCCAGAATGGTTTATACTGGTGAAGGAGCTGAATTAATTGCATGGTTTGAGGGTACCACTGGCCTGAAATGGCAAAAGCAGCTTCTTAACTGGTGTGCCAGGGTAATGGCACCAGTGGCATCTCTTGACCGACTGGTTTTCATCAGGATGTAGAAGTGTTGGGCATTTAGTGTTATTTTATTTTGTGAGTCACACTGTTAAAATCTGATCGAGGGATCTTTTTCTTGAATGGATTTGTGAGGATCAGTAAAAGATCTGGGTTTGGAGGAGGAATTCTCCTCTGCTTCAGATGTAGTCACGCTCCTACAAGAATTCTCTGCCAGTTCACACCTCCCCGTGTGGCATGACGACACATTAGGTGGGTCGTGCTGCCCTCACTGGGATGCTTCCCAGCTCAGGCTCTACATCCACAAACCCCAAGATTTTGAAGGCCTGGGTGACCTTGTCTGGATGCAGGAACATCACTGGGAGGGCATCTTGCACCCATCTGGAAGAAAGGATATCTACATTCCTCGCCCGGAGATTCACCTGGGCTTCCCCACACCACAAGTAGCGGAGGATGGGACGTGTCAGGTGCTGATAGTAGTTTCCTGCTAACTCTGCGTACGTGTTTCTGCTCCTCAGCTGCATAGTGAGGCAGCCTTCAGGGACTGGTTTGAGGTGCTGGCTTTATAAGCTGTAGATTCATGTTTTGCAAACCCTTAATCGAGGAGCTGAAACGCTCTATTGTATCCTGCGCCCTGAGTGACGGTCCAGCCCTGGCACTAACAATGCTGTGGCCCCTCTCTGAGACTTGGAAGGCTCCCACTGACTGTCACTGGGTGGTCGCACCCAGCCCGTGTCACTGCAAACTGTTCAGCTCCCTGTGAGCAGGCGTTTGGACTTCTTAAAGGCAGGAGGGGCAAACCTGAGCAAGCTCCAGCTATGGAGTAACAGCTCTGGAGAAGTCATTCGGTTGGGCTGGTGCTGTGGTGTCTGCTTTGGGCTGTCCAGTTTCCATGAGCACTTTCCTCACAGGATGTTGTCTGCCTTGCGCCACCACCGCGGTCACCAGCATTTTCAGGAGGTGATCTGAGAGAGAGAAGAGACTGTTGCATCTATGTAACTTCATTTTTTGGGAAGGTTAGATTGTTGTCAGGTCATCGACAGGGCAGGAATCTGCTGGTAGTGCTGGGAGCTGTTCATCAAACTGGCCAGTGCATCTCGGGTTACTGGAGGGGCTGTTGGACCCAACACGTTCTAAAGACGCGCTTGAGGTGCGTCGCAGAGGATGAGGGTTCTCTTACTCCAGTCTTCACCCCACACAAAATTTCTTTACCCCTCTAGATCTGTGGAGCTGCCAAAGGGCTCCTCAGCGGGATGCAGGGCTGGTGTCCACCTGTCCTTCTGCAGGGCCCTCGGTGAGTATTCCTGGGTGCTGGAAGCATGAGGAAATGTCACCTCTCTGCTCTGGGGTTCATTCTACCAGACCTTTCCTTCCCTGTGTGATTAGAGACCAGCAAGACTCTGTGAATTCCACCTTGGGATTAGCAAGTCACCGAAGCGATGCCGGCCGCTTTCAGTGACAACACCGGGGGTGAGGAATGAAGGGCAGCAGTGTTGGATCACTTCAGAAGGGCCTGGGGGAGCGTAGCGGGCGAGCGCCGCTGCCCTGCCAACAAACCCTGCCCGGCGTGGTCTCTCTGCCACTGTCAAGTCAGCAGTTTCTATCTCAGGGTGTGGTTCCAGGTCAGGATTGCTGGTGTGGCAGAGCTGGTTTTAGAGGTTTCCTCCCTCTTTCTGTCAGAGCCTCGGGAACTGATGCCCCCGACCTGAATGCTGCTTTAGGGGATTTGGGATCATGCCCTAGATGAAAGCTGGCTGGGGTGGGGGGAGGCATCTAATCCAAACTGTTGCTTGCACTGAGCTAGCTGCAAACCAGCAAACCTGGTGAGACTGGTGGCTGTCTGAGTTGAGGAGACAGGGTGGGGTAGGAACTTCTTAAACTGGCTCCGCTGCTGGAGAGAGCCTGCGGTGCGGCCGCACCCTCCCTCGGGGTGCTGGGTGCTCCTTGGGGCTCCTGCTGAAGGCCTTGCAGAGGGCCCCCAGTGACCATCCCTGGCTGGGTTGCAGTAGCACCCTTATTTTGATTGTTGGGAGATGGTTGCAACACCCCTGAAGTGAAATGAGCCTGTGGAGGAGGAGACCCACCCGTTGTTAAGCTCTGAAGCATATGGGAGGTGAAGGGGGAGCCAGAGTGTGAGATTTTTGTCTGTCCCATTGCTTGGGGCAGTCAGTGTCCTGCCTTAGCACTGCCCTGCCCTACCCTCTGGTCAGATCTGAGGTGAAATTTGAGAGGAGGCCTCTGCTTGTCCCTACCAGCCAAAAACCGAGGCCTCTGCTGTAAACAGCAGTTCCCAAACCTGTCCTTACACGTTGGTGTCCACGCTCTTCCCTGGGCAAGAGAGCTCATGTGAGCTTTGCAGCATGTGGAGTCATCAGCTGAAGGATGAGGCTTGGGGAGCGTGGAGGAGAAGGTTTCTTTTGCAGCTGTGGCTGGTGTGGAGTGGCACCGGCACGCTCGGGAGCGCGCCGCTCGTGCCCGAGGGATGGCAAGGCTGGTTCTGATGGGTGCCCAGAGCCACAGCCGCTCTCGGCTCGTGGTTTCCAAGTTGTTGCCATCGGTGGTAGCAGACCATTTCTACAGGATGGGGTGTTGGCAAAGGCAGGACGCAGCCCATGGCACCGGGAAGGCCTGTGCATGTTGGCATTTGTGTGACACTCATGACAAAGTTCCAGCTCTTATCTTCACACCACCAAGGGGAGAGAGATGCTCTCAAAGCTGGGACAGCAACCCATGGGCTGGCAGGATGCTGGTTGTGACTGGTGAGGAGGAGGCAGCTGCCCATGTTGGTCAGGCAGCTGCCCTTGCTCTATCTGGAAGGGCTCACGTTGTCCCAGCGGTGGGATAGAAGGAGCAACACCTTCCCAGCAGGTTCAGCCAGACTTCTGGGTTGTTCTTCTCATGATCCTGCTGGCTGCCAGGTAATGATCCCTTGTGGTTGCTGCTGTTTGTCATCCTCAGATCTTGGTGTGCATCCCAGAGGCCAGTCCTGCTGGGTACTGACTTTCCCAGCTCTGGTCCCATTCAGCTGGCACTCGTACGTGGCTGCTGGGCTGAGCCTACCAGTGTAGTTCCCGTGGGATGAGTCCTGTGTGCTGGGGTGAGAATCTGGGTGGCTGTACCACCTGAAATGTGACCCTGGCAGTCCCCTACCCTGTCAGGCAACCCCTGAAAGGATTTGGGGGTTTGTCTGTGTGAAACCCTGTCTGGCCAAATGTCGCTGGTCTGCTGGACACACCTCAATTTCCCAGTCTAGACGGGACCTGTGCGAGTAGGGTAATTAATCTCTCTCTGCCTCAAACTGGAACACTACAGATGAGTCATTCCAAGTGACCCAGGTATAATAATGGAGCTCTAAATAATTTAGGGACTGTTCAGATTTGGTCTGGGCAGCTCTTTGGAGGAAGCCAACAGCAACTGAAGGCGATCCTTGGAAAGCTTTAGAAGTCCCCGGGGGCATTTGGATGCTGAGAGATGCAAGAGCGTTTTGGGAACCCTGGGAGAACACATCCCTGCGACCAACAGGGTGATGGTTCAAGGAACACAGCAGGTAAATCTTGCTGTCCCAAGCCTTGTTTCTTGCTGTCCCAAGCCTGGCTGTGCCTTGAGCATGTTCTGGAGGCTGCAGTGAGCGAGCGCTTGAAGTTTCTCCTGAGTTACCAAACATCATTTGCAAGTTGCATCGATGTCTCCCGTTAATCAACAGGTTTTTCCCAGGGTTGTCCCAGCTGGAGGTGACACTGACAAGTCAGGAGAGCAGTCCCCGTGCCCCCAGTACACCTTATTGTTGGCTAATGATGTCAGGAGCCACCCAGCCAGGGGTTACAGGTCGCTAGCAGGGATCTGGGGAGAGATGACCCATGTGGGGAGAGCCATGCTATGCTCAGAAGGTGGAGAAACAAGGTGTTGCACTGATGCTCTCCTCTGAAAAAGTATGAGGAGAAGCAGCTACTTGTCTTCATGGTGGGTTGTTTGGTGCTGCTGGTGATGGAAGAGTGTTGCTGATTCCAGAGGAGGACACAGTGGGTGAGCTCTGAGTGAATAACCTGAACTCTGTAAAGCTCTCTTTGCTGCTGAAATTGACTTCTTATTTCACAGACTTTCTTGCTCTTTTATTTGGGTTGACAGTGGAAGAGGTAGAAGGTGAGGAGGAACGTGACGTCTCACGCCGAACCCCTGCGCGTTGTTGTGCGGCTGTGGCAGTGGATGGTGCATCCACAGTGCGATCCTGGGGCAGAAGCTCCCCGAGGGTGGCATGAACTGGTGTGTTTGGAGAACAGGAGTTGGTGTAGCTGAGCAGATCTGCCTTACTGGATAACCTGCTCTTGGCCCTGGTGGAGAGGGAGCTGAGAGCAGAGAAAGATCTTGCTCAGTTGCCTTGGGAAAAGCAGAAGAGGCAAGTGGAAGAGCAAACCCCTCTGTATGACGACAGGGTCTATAATTAGATATCAAAGGTACTAAGCCACTAAAAGCACTGGGAAGCATGAAGGGTGGGGAGCATGTGTCTCAGAACTGGAAGTGTTGTCTCCAGTCAGCTTGGAGAACCTGGGATCGCGGTTAAATCTGATGTTCTTGGCCTGGGGGTTGGACAGAACAAAGCCGTGCAGAGCCCAGGGAGCACTGGATAAGTGTGTGCTCCCATTTGGAAAATGGAACCATTTCAGCTGGAGCTGAAGAGCTCTTGGTGACCGCACTTGTACAAATGTGTCATCAAAAAGTTGGTTGATAAAATGCAAAACCAGTATCACAGCTCTTATCTGTCTTGGATGGTCTTGAGCTGGTTGAGCTGCAGACCCAGGTCTTTGCTCTACAAGTGCTTGTGCAGGATTGATTCCTTTTCCAGAGGGCTTCAGGTAGGGTGTCAGCTTCTTGAGAGCTGTGGGGAGCTTTGGTGTTGGTCTTCACTTCCCACCGTGGTCTGAACTCCACCATCAGGTACCTGCTCCTCATACAGCCCAGAGCTTAATCTGAAGAGACCAGAGAGGGTGTAATGACCTCAGAGTTTTCTCTTTGCTGATCCTCCCCAGTTACCTCTTTTCCCAGCACCTTGGAGCAGGGTGAGGAGCAGCATCGTTGTGTGCTGGCTCTTGAGATGGTTTGGATAAACTTGGTGACAAAGTGTAGCCTGGGAATCCCTGATGGAGAGGAGATGGATCGTTGGATAGGGTTTCTCTCTGTCCTGTTTCTCTGTGTCCATGCTTGTGCATCTCTGTTGATGTAGAAACAGTACTGGTAGTAAAGAGTGTGAGCTGGCTGTCCAGGGACTGTGAATCCTTGGAGAAGTTCCAGGAACTTGAACTGGGTGAGATTTTGGACTGGGATCTGGCCAGTCACATGGTAGTAAGAAGAAATGGAAGGGTTGATGGGTTGTCTGATGGGGACATGCCCTCTCTGTGGTGTTTCCACCCCAGTCAGGTGCTTGGAAGAGTGCAGATTTGTGTGGAATCCTTGCTCTTTGCCTTCACCTGGATCTTGTGTCTTTTCGGTATCGCATTGTACACTAATGAGGGTTTTAATAAAACCCTTCCATGCCCCCCACCCTCTTCTGTCAAGAAAGAGGCTCTGGTGTGTGATTGTTGCCTGTGGCTTTTCGTTAGTGCTGGTCACAGAATTGTGGCCTTAATCACAGAATGGTGGGGGTTGGAGGAGACCTCTGGAGAGCATCGAGTCCAACCCCCCTGCCAGAGCAGGAACACCCAGGGCAGCCCACACAGGAACAGATCCAGGGGGGGCTGGAA
>JANIJG010005350.1:5985-18078 GCA_024611175.1 Megaceryle torquata
TTCTTTTCTTTTCTTTTCTTTTCTTTTCTTTTCTTTTCTTTTCTTTTCTCTTTTCTTTCTTTTCTTTCTTTTCTTTTTTTCTTTTTCCTTTTCTTTTTCCCTTTTCTTTTCCTTTTCCTTTCCCTTTTCCTTCCCTTTATCTTTTCCTTCCCTTTTTATTTTCTTTTTTCTTCTTTTTGCATTCCCCCTGCTCTGAATACATTATGATACAGACTTCAGTTCCACTATTGTATCTTTTCCCATAAGACCATTGCCTCATTCAGACCATGTCAGGGAGCATGCTTTCATCTCTGCCAGCTGGGCATGGCTGGAGTGGCCCATGCCCATAGGAGCTGCTCAGGGAGGACATGGAGGTGAGGTTTTGCAGATTCCTGTGCACAGAGGACCAGGTCCAAATCTGGGAAGGCATTTCCAGGGAGCCTGTCCCACTGCCTCCTTATTCATGCTGCTAGCAAAGGACACAGATGAGGATGGGATTCCTCTCACCTGAGTTTAGGTGCCTAAAAGTTGGGTGTCTAAACCTAATTAGTTGGATAGGCTTCCTTCATAGTCAATGGAGACAAATAGGCACCTCCAGTGCATGATTCATCTCACCTATCTTGAACATTTATCTCAAGAAGAGCTGACTCACTCAGCAGCCAAGCGTCTGCTTCTCTTCTGTGACTGTAAAGGCAGATTGGCAACTTGCTGAGTATTTGACAGCTAAATTTTGTATGTCTCACGTTAGGAAAGGGGAGTCCCACTCCCAGCTGTGGCATCGGCTGTGGGAACCATCACCCTTCTCCAGTTTGGCCTGCCTACTTCCCCCTGCCCCCCCCCCCCCGCCCATTTTCCCTCAGAGAGTCTGTTTCCAGCCCTCCCCAAGCAGGGCTGGGTTTTAGTCTATCCAAATCACATTATCAGTCCTTATCACATTATCAGACCAAGTTAAATATTTATAAAGCACCTGAGGGCAGGGGCCCTGTCTTTCTCCTGTTTGTATATTCCCTTGAGGAGTGAAGCCCCCGCACCAGTTGCAGATTGGTGCAATACAGCACCATGAATCCCTGTGCCAATCTGCAGGCCTTGACGAAATGCAGCCGAGAACGCAAAAAGAGCTCACAGACATTGGGAAATCAGCAGGGGTGAATCATAAGAGTCAGGAGAAGCTACTAACGTGTGGGAAAAAAAGGCAAATGTGCTACCTTGGCACAAACATATAATAAGGAAGTATGTAATAATAATTATTGTTATTGTAATATGGTCTGGGTGAGCATTTGGGAAAAAGATATCTAATAACTGACAAGCAACGTGGCTCGGTTTGTTTTGATCTGAAATTCAAACAATGGTTGTGTTTATAAGGCAATAATACACAGGGCACAGAGCACTGGCACCACACCAACTATGCACTCCCCAAGTAGGGTTTATATAGGTCATACCAAGCAAATAGTAGTGTTCTTCAATATAATTACTGATTCATTACAGAGAGAGAATGTAATTGAGTCTGTTTGGATTTCAGGGAGGTGTTAGATATGGTAAATTCAATCATTTGAATTCAGATGGGGGAAGGCTTTGTGCACTTGCCCAACTCTGCTCCTCTGGGAGTCAGCGGTAAAATTCCCGCTGCAGCCTGCCCCAGCAGCACCAGGGTGTCCCCGCCAGCTGCAGCAGGCACTGGTGCTCCTGTCACCTTTCGTGGACTCTCATGGCACCCTTTGGTTGCTTTGCCTTTTGGCTGCAGTGTTCTGCTTTCCCTAGGAAGACCTGGACGACCCCACGTTGGTCTGAGGTGTTTCCTGCTGGCCTCTTCCCTGTGCAGACCCCGCACACGGCGATGGCTGATGGTGCCCACTGACACATCCTCAGTACCCAGCACAGCCGCGAGCACCCGTTATGGGGCTTTGCTCTGTTTGGCACTTGGATCCAAGGGCTTTACCCAGGAAAACACAACACAGCCATGTGTTGACGCCCCTCATCTCCAACATGGGCCCCACTACTGCTTCTCACAGTGCAAGGGGTGGAGCCCCAGTGTCCTCCCATCACCCTGCTCCAGCGAGCAGATACATTTTTAAAAAAGGTCGGACTTGGCACAGCATGGGGCTTCTAGGAAAATGGGGGCTGTGCCAGCCACACCAGCAGACCAGCCCCCAGCGGAGGGAGCACCGATGGAGCACTTTTTTTCAAAGCTAAATCATGCCTCACTAGTCCATTGACTTCTTTGAGCTTCTGAAAAAAATGATCAGGAACAAGAAGACACAAATAGATGCTTTCAAAAGCTTTTATGGTAAAGTCCTTCACAAGAATGAAACAGACTTGGAAGCCATGGAATGAAAAGTCCCATCATGGATTGAAAATTTTGTCAGAGCTGAGAGGAGGAGGAAAAAGTCCATTAAAAATAAATGGCCACTGTTCCAGTGGGGGAAGAAAAGCTTACTGGGGTGGGAGGACATGGTGGGGCTGCACCAGGAGGAGACGAAAGTGGGCCTCTGAATACCATTAAAAAAAAAAGAAATGGGGGAAGAGGGATAACAAGACAACATCATTTCCTGCCAACAGAGAACCATGTATTATAACTGCAAGCAATGCTCGTTAGGGCTGGGAGAAACTCCAGAAACTTCTAACTAAACCCAGATACCAAACCACAGTGATGGAAAAAGTTCAGCACACTCAAATCGCTAAGCAAGCCATTTCAGAAGAAACTGGGCAAAGCTCTTGCTCTGAATTAGAAGTTAGTTTGCAGGGGTCAGCAGTGGGCATGGTCAATGACTGTTCAAGCATTGCACGCAAAAGACCTGCACTGTGGGTCAGCATGAAAAATATGTCACAGAATAACCTAGTCACACCTCACAGTCCATGTCCACTTGCCCACTCTGAAGCAGGATTTAAAGAAACATCATAAGACAGACCACGCTGAGTCAAGATCAAAAGTCTGAAAGGCAGAGCTGGGTGGGGGACTTTTTTTGTGTGAATGGAGATTTTTGTGTGAATGGAGTATAATATAATTTCACTTGCACCAGGGAAGCAGTGGGCTACAAAAAATGGTTTCCTTTAGTAATAACTGGATGATGCTTATGGTTTCTTTGTGCCATGCAAGCTGAAAAGAAAGATGTAAAGGTGCTTTTAAAAACGGGTGCAAGGGAAGTTTGTTCTTTGCCACCAGTCTGCCTCTCAGTACTGTGTCCTGCTAGATGCAATCTGCTGTTAAGCTCACCCTGGCCTGAGCTCAGCTCTGCATGCCACTGCGTAGCAGTGTACCTGCTCTGGCTGGGTTGCTGAGACCCACTTTTACAGAGGTTGAATGCAGCTGCCTTGTGGGCAATGTCCTGCCCTGGGCAGCAGCTGGCAAAGCCCACCCTGTGCACTGGAAGCCTGCTCAGTATCAGTGTTCAGATGTCACAGAGTGGGGACCGCATGGCAGGGATGAACACAGTCCCTGGTAGGGTGTGGTGACAGCAAGACCCATGAAATAAGAAATGGAAGGGGGTGTATGTGTGTAAATATTTTACTAGTATGACCTAAATGCTACCAGGCCTTTGTTTATTTTTATGAAGTCAGTAAAGAACCACGTGGATTCTGAGACTGGAGTTTGGGGACCAGAGGCTGTGAGGTGACACAGAGCAAAGGCGTCTGACCCCTCTGTGTGGGAAGGCAGCCAGGCTGACAGTGGAAGGCTGCCTTCTGAGTTTCCAACTTTTTCTGCATTAAAAAAAAAAAGCTTTGCAGAGAAACGAGAAAGGGAGAAATGCCACATATCTACAGATGGCTGTCCCAGAGAGGTGAGAGCTTCACCACACACTCCATGGAGGGGCCGGGGAGAGGAGATCATTTGCTGGATGATGCATGTCATGTATTTCAAGCAGGGTTTCTCACTGCCCCCAGCTGCCAGTGCAGTGCTGGGGCCCAGGGTCCATGGAGAGGTAGGCTTTTGGCTGAGAAACAAAAGCAATGCCTGGACTAATTGGCATCAAAGAAGAGCTAATCGTGCTCCTCATGAGAGCAGACCTGTTGGGTCTGGTGTCTGGACTGCCTTAGAGTCCAGGTAGTGAGTGCTGATGGGATGCCATGATGCCTTGCTCCATGACACAGTTTCCAAGCAAAGGCAATCTTGGATATCAATAACAGGGCTCTTCCTCTTTACTAACCCTTTGCTTTCTGTAAGGGGATAAGAGGTGTTGCACACACATGACGCATTGATTGCTGGCTACTGGAGTAGTGAGAAGAGGAAGTCTACTGCTTCTACTTGTTCCTGATTTTTTTGTCTTTAAGACTCTGCTCCATAGATCATCTGATTGTAAGAGAATCTCATTTTTCAGTTAAGAAAAGCATGCTTTTCCTGCTAGCTAGTGCAGAGAAAACCATGAAAACTCTGGAACATGAGCCAAAGACTTAAACAGAGTTAAAAGGCAAGCATACAGAATTCAACGTTATTGGTTTTTATTTTTTGAATTATGATCTCTAGGTGACTGACAATATTTTGGAATCCAACTCTCAAACATTTATGATTAGCTCTCCTGGAAAGGAGACAATGTTGGCCAGCTAGTGCCACTTGGGAAATGCCACAGCTCTGCAGGGGAGGTGTTACTTGGCAAGTACCCAGAGCTTAATCAGAAGTTTGGGACCACCTTTGGGAGGGTCAGGGAGAAAAGCAGATCAGATTTTCTCTTTCAGCTTTCCTGTGTATGGTTGGCCTAGCTGGATAATAGGTCCAGCAGTAACTCCTAGCAGCAGGAAACTCTCCCTTTCAATAGCTACCTGACATCCTGCATGAAATGAGTGTTCCATCAATGGTATGGGCACTTCTTAGGGGACAAGTATACACACGGTTCAATTTCTGCAGTCACCGTGTCTTTGTGTCTGCCATGACCATTCTCTCTGCCAGCTCAGCATAGAGGACTGAAATTATCTGGAAATAAAGTTCTCCATCAAAGTATCCTTCCAACCGAGGCTTTGCACTGCCCTGCAATAATAGCACATGCACAACTTGTGCCACTTTGTGCCTTGCTGTAGTGTGTGATGCCACAGTGTGCCATCTGTGGATGGACAACTGCTATCTCCAGACCTACAGAATGAGCACCGTTAAACACATTAAAAATAATTAAAAAAACCCCAAACAAACAACTCTTCTGACTCAAAAATTCGCTGAATTTTAGTTTGTGTACATCTAGCTGAGAAATCATACCTACTAATTGTTACTGAAGTTTGCACTTGGTTGACCCATCAGTAAGTACAGTGCTGGGATGTTGGGTGGAGTTGTGCAGCTCCTCCCAAGCTCAGATGCGTTCAAGATGCATGGCCTAAAGTCTGTCACTACTATCAAAATCCAACAGATTCAAGCTGTGGGAGATATGACAGTGTCTGTTGCAAATGCAGCAGTTCCAAAATGCAAACCAGAGTTTGTAAGTGCCACTGAAATGGTGAAGGCCCATTGAGGAGCAGGTAGGGTGGGGGTGAATGGCAAAGGCTTTTTTGGCAAAAGTGTTCAAAAGAGCAAGTCTGCTGATGAAGGGAGGGTCCCACAGCCGCCTCCAACAGCACAAGAAGAAAGAATAGAAGCAGGAGCAGTAAAAGCCAGTAATGCACCACAAGCTGAGTGTCCAGGCTAAATCATGCCAATGAAAACAGAAAATGAATATGCCAGTCTAAGCCACGTTTCCTGAAGCAGTTGAACGCTCAGCCACAAAGCTTATCCCAGGAAGAAGGGCTGTTGCAATAACGATGCTATGAAGAGGGATAGTTCTACCTCATAGTTGTGCTGTATGTGGTTATGACCAGTTTGCATTTGTGAAGTGCATGCTTTTCCATCTCTCTTTAGTACCAGAGAAAGGAAAAAAGTAGGCATTTCTGTGCATGTGTGCACTGCTGAACACACGTCCTAGCCTAGGAGGAGCATGTACCTTTGTGTGTGCATTTGTGCCAGGATAAGGAATTGTGCGCGTGCACAAGAACGAGTGCTAGCGAACACGTGAAGGAGACGCTGCGCAGCCATCAGCGGCTGCATGTGAGCACAGCAGGCAGCAGCAGCAGCAGCAGCAGCGTGTGCTGAGCCGGGGTGTGGGTTATGCAAGGGCGGGTAGGCTGACGCTAGCCATGGGCCACGAGGTCTGTACTGGCAAGGGGGTGGCGGAGCCACATGTGGGGTGCACACTGGAGGGAAGGAGGCAAGTGCCCACACAGGACCATGCCTGGGGCAAGAGGTGCTGGAGGGAAAATGCTGGAAGGCTTTTTCCCAACTGTTTATATAACATGGTTTGGCTCAGCAAAGAGTTAACGCAGTAAAGAAGAGTCTGGAAGGGCTTCTACCAGCTATAAACAGAGCGATCAGCATACACAGGATGTGGCAAGCAGCTAAAGGCGTCCCGTTATTAACTTCACTTTTATTTCAAGGGGATTCACTTCTCTGTTCTGTTTCCCATTTGGGAAGTGAAACCTAAGAGCATGATACCATTAAAAAAAAAAAAAAAAAGTCACAGCTTATTTGCTTTTATACCTTTTTCTTTCTTTAAAAAAAAAAAAAAAAAAGTTACTTTGCTTTTCCTTGAATGGAGTTTATTGAAATTGCTGGTAACACATTAAGTCCTCACTCTCTGTTTCTCTCCTGAGGAATTATCTCATTTGTTCTCATTTGGAGCTGTTGACTCTGAGGGGAGTGTTTACACCTCACAGCCTGCTCACAGTATGGTGCAACCTAGAGCAGAGGGAACAACGCGGGTTCCTCCTAAGCGCAGCCAGAGCCGGCCTGTGCACTGCTCACAAGGTGCTTTGTAAACATTTATTCATTCTTGCACACATGCTCCCTTCCCTCCCCCCATCAGGTGAGGAAATATTATTGTCACCATTTCACAGATGGAAGAAGTGAATGCAGATAGGTTTGGTGACTCACCCACAGCCGCCAAAGCAGATCTAGAGCTGAGGTGTTAAACTCCCAGCCACCTAATTTAACCCAGCAGGTCACGTTCCCACCCAGTGCTGACGATATAGGTAGTGCCAGCTCCATCTACTTGCCACCCACTTGTCCTGTGAAGCGGTAACACTCATCTCCACGTCTGCAGAATGAGATCAGATTGCTGTGGCTTACTCCATGTGATGGTGTCATCAGAGCACGATATATTATTATGATATCATGATGTTATTATGCCTGAAACTAATGCAAGGCCATGCACAGAACAGAGGTAGGCAGTTGAAAATCAGTGACCGTGTGGTGCTCATCCACATCACACACACACACCCTGTACCAGGGTGTTGGTTGATCCCACCACACTGCAAGGATCTGCAAACAATCTGTGTCCTTCCACCTTCTCTGTTGGGGCCTGGGTTCATTTCTGCCCCATACAGTCCTGGTGTAAATGGCTGAGGTAGGAAAGATGGCTCTGTGAGGTAGTGGAAGGAAAATGTTTACCTCTCTGGTGGAAATGGCTTTCAAAGCACATGGTCAGTAGATAAAGATCATGGCCCCAGTTCTCCAGTGAGACTAGTTGTTTTTGAGTGATGAGCACTTACTAGAAACCAAGCCTCCTAAAGGTGGTTCAATACAAGCACTCAGGAAACTGAGACTTCAGTGTCTCATCATGGATGGACATCCCTGGCCACATGTTGCCGCTGTTTGCTTCTGCTCTGCAATTTAAAATCCTCGCCAATATTGTTATCTTCTCCCACATGGAATCAAGAACAACAACAACCAAAAAAAAAAAACCAAAAAAACCCACCCTCATTCCTTATCATTTTCATTTGCTTTTCACACTGTTTACACAGAGCATGATTTCAGTCATGTCCAGCTCATCACAGACAACTCAGATGAGTCAGTTCCACTTTCTGAGACAGGCTTGGCTGCCTGGCTGCTGCTCAGGCCCTGCAGGATGCTGCTGCAACCAGCCTCACGCTACCATTGGGGAGGCTAGCTTTCCCTGCACGGAACTTCACTTCCCTTTTTAAATAAAACACTCAGTATTTTCTTCTTTTGAATAGAACCTTTGAAACAGGTCATTCCAATGATGCTGCTTTTTGCCTTGCCATGGGCAAAACTTGTTTCCATTGCCACACTGAACTTTGCAGAAAGATCCACCTTGATTTCTGTGGGCTTTGGACTCATCTCTCAGGGGCTGTTACTGCACATGTTGAAAGCAATGGCAAAACACCCACTAATTTCAAGATGTGAGACGTGAGGGTCTCGGAAGTACTTGGGAGAGAGAATAGAATGTATTTAAGGGCCTGGATTGTTCAAGGGCCTCCCTACCTCTCTTCCTATCATGGTGTGTGTTTTTGAGGCATGCTGGAGCTTTACAGTTGTAGGGAAATGGAGAGGTGGAAGACTCATGAGAATCTAGAAGGAAGATGGCTCACTCTTCTTCCTCTGGCCCTCCTTTAGGGGCTAAGTGCCACCCAGCCTGTGCCAGAGAGTTGGATTGTAGAGTCACAACACCACTTTTCTGGGTATTGTCTCCAAGTTGAGGTTTCCTTTCTTTACTGAGGGTTAAAGGGGAGTTTTCAGGATTGCAGAGGAAGGCAGGGTGGCCAGCCCTGTGACCAGTGGCAGGAGAGTGTGGGCTGGTGTGTAGAAGAGCCTCGAGTCAGCACCTTTCGTCCACGGAAACAGAAGACCCTCTGTTGTTGAACTGGCAGAGAGTTAATCTTTTAGTTAAATATTACTGGGCTCTACCTACTCTTATCCTTCCACAGTGCAAGGGGCAAGGGGCTTAGTAGGTCAACTGGCTAGTACCTGACAGCAACTAAAGGGACCCGGTCAAGGCCCAGAATTTGACCTGTGCCTTCTTGGTTAGATCTTTTTCCAAAGTTCATGTCATTCTTCTATAGCTCTTGTTTATGCTTCAGTGTGCTTTGTGCTAAACAGAACAAAGTAAAAACCCTGCAGAGAAGAAACCCCAGGCCAAAGCTATGTTCAGTGCAGTCTTCATCAGATGTCCTGCACTAACACAAGGGTGCAGAGAGTGCTGGTGAGGGCAGGCTTGGCATCACTGGCTGGTAAACCAAAGTCAAGTTCTTAGACCAGAGAGAAATACAGTACCTGAATTTCAGGAGGGGGGACAAAAGCTGTGAGAGATAAATAGGACAACTAGTTGAGAAGGAGTCATAAATCCAGGGCAAACACCCAGGCAATACCCCGCCTTCTTCTCGTAAGAGTCTATAGCCAACACCCCATGGCACTAGTAATCAGAGTCCTGGGTAGCATGGGGCTTGTTTTCTGCTGGCATTCCCAATGCACCTACCCTAGGCATGGATCTCTGCTCCCAGACCTAAGCCACAAAGACTGGAAGTTACAGTTTTGTTGGCAGAAAGATTTCTACATGGGAACAGGGAGCAATCCGTGCTATCTCTACAGGTTCCAGCTTGGCAATGTGTGCTACACCCATTCATCTAAATGCAGAATTAGCTCTGAAACTAATGATAAGGCTTTAAATGCCGTCACACAGTTAATTTATTTCCTCACTGTCCCAAAGCGCTTCCCAGGTGCTGAAAAGCTTAGCTGCCAAAATCTCCACCGTCTCTGCTGACAACCTCAGAGATGCAGAGATGCATTGCATCATCTTTCCTATTCACACAGGCCCTGAGTGTTTTCAACCATTAACATGCTCAGCCTCAGAGCCCCCAGAAGTGGTGGGCAGGGTGTCATCCCCCTGACACAGTTGAGGAGACCTGAGGCCCAGTGAGGAGAGGTGACTTCTCCCTGCTAGCAGGGGAAGTGGTCACTAGAGCGCCACCATCATCTGATACCTCCCATCCTCCACGTGTGTCTTTCCTCCTCAGAGCAACATGCTTTGCCTTGATGTCAGTGGAGGTACACAAGGGCAAACTAGGTGTGAGCTCACACTACAACATATTGGTTGTACTGAAAGCACAAGGTCATCCCACCTTTGGGAAGTAGAAGGAGGACAGGGGTGTATATATGCACACATGAGCACACCTTGGTGGCTGTGTATAAACACACGTGTACACACAGAGCTTCCATTTGGAGATGTGCCCCATGTGGCACGTGGCTGTTCACACAGAAAAATATCACTGCCCCAGTTCCTGCAGCAGAATCATTCTTGGTTTTCTCTCTTGGGTTCTGAAGTTACTTCTGGTTTGCAAAAATAGTACCGCTCAAGGCAGCCTTCCTGATAGGTGGAATAGTTTCCCCTTGAGAAGGAACTGGTGGAAATCCCCTCTCTTGAGACATTTTTAACTTTGCCAGAAAACATACAATGGGAGTGACTGCTTTAACTAGTGAGCTGACTGGGATGAGCTAATGGGTTTTTCCATTTCTAGTGTCTAGTTCCAGGGATTTCCATGAATTGCTGTCAGGACAGAAGAAGGCAACAGATTGCAACTGTGGGATCTGCTGTTTCAGCTCCACTGACACGTCATTCCCTCAGGACACCCAGTGACCTGGTTAATCTAGTTCTGTGCTTCTGACTTCTCCTTGTAAATGATTTATCAACTGGCGTGGATCCCTGTTTGCTTAAGGAGGCGTGTGATGACCTCTAGCAGACCGGCTGCACAAAGCTACAGCCCACGTTTGGCACCCGGCTGCTGGTCCCAGCTCGTGACCCTTGGCACAGGGAGCAGAAGGACAGGGCTCCAGCTGAGCCTGGTGGCAAAGGCTGATGCAGGGAACTGTGGGCTATGTTTACATGGCTCTGTGGAGAGCCCCAGTGACTAATCCTTCAGCTCGTCAGCAAGGGTGCTTGTAGGCCTGCCTTGGCCTGTCCTGACTCCCACAATACGGAGGTCCTGACTGGGCGGCCAGCCACTGTGTTTGCTGTACACAGGCTGCGGGATACGAGTCATGGGAAGCATTAGCTGTGCCAGAGCCAGCCTTTGGGTCCATGTGCTCCAGAGAAAAAAATAATGTGAACACCTGCCACCTTGTCCATCCTTACATAGTAGCATCAGTGGCAATGACACCGGTATCTGAACCAGATGCAGCTCCGGAGGTCTTCATCATGCACACATATAGGTCAGTACACATCACCATACACTAAACACTGCTGCTAAAAAGAAGTGGGTACAGATCTAAACTCAGGCACTCAAACCAGGGAGGGGAGGGGAGGGATGATCCCACAAGCTTTACATCCTACCTTTGTGCATGAAGCTATAAGAGCATGTAAAGAGATCAGGTATCACAGATAGGGCACCCCCCCTAAAAACTTGTCCATGGGCAAATCCCTGCCTTCCCTCCAGGCCAGTTATTGCTGCTTCCTGCTCTGATTGTTTCAAATCCAGTTATCTTGAGTTATGCCTGTTCTGGCAAATATGGTGCAGCAGAAGGGAGGTTCTGTTCCCGTTGATGCTGTATGCATGCCACAGATCACAGAGATTAGCATGGGAGGAATAGCTCAGATGAGCTGCTTGAGGCGGGTATTGGGAGGTTTACAACAGAGCTGTGTAAAAATCAGAAATGTAAAACTGTTTAACAGAAGCTTCATTTTGGAAGATACAGGGCCATGCTGAATTTCCAGATGGCTGTGGGCTGTTTCATAGGGGCAGCACCCAGCAGAAAGGGAAGCTGAGGAAGCCCACTCCAGCACCAGCCTGGACAGCCCAGCTCCCAGGAGGCTCAGTGTCACACCACCCAAGGGCCACATACCATCAGGAAAGGCTGGCTCAGGCTGCGGTAAGGAACCTGCAGCCACATGTAGGTAGCAGCATGAGGTGTGTTTTCTTCCCACATAAGGGTGGATCTAGAGCCGTTTTCAGCTTCCTGGGACCTGAGAGGTGATTCTGTTCATAGCCCAAGAGGACAGAATGTGCAGCTCCTGTTCCTTTTTTGGAGGGTGCACCATGAGCTTCCTTTCCTTGTGCCTCAATAGGAACCTCTGTGTTCATGTAACATAGGCTTCCACCCTGTACCTTGTACAGCACACCAGCATGACAGAAGGACAGACAGCTGATGGGATGTGTGAGGGCTAGTCCCCCCTCACCAGGAGCAGTCATAGCTACCCTGTGGCCCAAAACCAAGCCCCCAAGAATGTATTCAGTCTAGGCTGAGCCCATGTACCCTATGATATCCTAGTCATACTTGCAGAGCAGAGAGGCAGGACAAGGAAAGAAAGAAGAGAAGAGAAGAGAAGAGAAGAGAAGAGAAGAGAAGAGAAGAGAAGAGAAGAGAAGAGAAGAGAA
>JANIJG010005350.1:18178-29598 GCA_024611175.1 Megaceryle torquata
GAAAGGAAAGGAAAGGAAAGGAAAGGAAAGGAAAGGAAAGGAAAGGAAAGGAAAGGAAAGGAAAGGAAAGGAGAAAAAGAGAGAAAGAAAGAGAGAAAGACAGACTAGTGAGTTGTCCCAAAATCATATTTCCAACCTTTTAATATGGGTGGACCTATTTTAGGTATAACTTTCAACGTGAATTCACAAGTGCTGGTAGATTTATATATGGGTAACTCAGGGTTCAGGCTTAATTTCAAGCCCAAACTCACCGAGTGTTGACACCACCTCTTCCACACACAGTCTTGCTCTCCAAACAATAGAGAAGAGCCTGGTCCATGTAGAAACTATGTCCTTACCAGTAGCACAAGTACTCCTGGCTCAGACATCTTGCCTTTGCAAACTCAAACGCATTTACAGAAGACAGCACATCTGTAGAGTGATGCAAGTGTAAAACTCCCCAAAAGCATTTCCCTAGGGTGCTGAAACAAGAGCCGCGTTCTCAGTGGCCTCTTCTGTGGCAGGTGCACACGTTTAGCAATGGCACATTAAAAAGAGCACCCAAAAACTCTTTGGCAGAGACAGGACTGGAAGCTGCTTCCTCTCATCTCCAGTCTCCCAGACTCGGGAAGAGATTGTTTCCAGGTACCTGGCTTTGTTCTGGTCCTGGCAACACAAGGCCACTTTCTGGTCCATTCTCTGTCTATCCCAAACGAGTTTTAATTTTCATTTTTTACCACAACCAAACAGATATCTTTTATCTAGCTGTTCACACAAAAATCATTTTATAGAGCTGTTCTGTTTCTGTTGTGCTAAAATCACCCAGCTGTCAGAGCAGTCCAAGACAGAGAGAAGTTGCATACCTCTCAGTTGGGTCTTATCATGGGAGATCATATGGAGATGCTCTGGTCAAGGCTACAGCTACCTGTTGTGTGTAGTCAGTGCTTCCCCCTTTACCACCACTGTTCTGGGAAGATTGGCTCAGATTTAAGAGGCAGGTGATCCCAGTGTCCTATCCAGGTCCATTGCTGATGAGGTTCACATTAAATCTACTGGCAAGATCTAACAAGATTGCATGCAGAAGGGCACAGTTATGGATGGATAGAAGTTAGGAGAATAATGACCTGCTTTTCTTGGACCTGGCCTGGTATTCACTAAAGGGAGTTCCATGAGCATTAGTAGGAGTCAGATCAGACCACAAATTTCTTAAAAATTTTCTTATGCTTTATTAAAGCAAAAAAACCAAACAAACCCCAACAAACAAACCAAAACTATTTTAGAAGTCATTTCCCCTTTCTGTTATATATTTATTCTCTTTTCTGCTCCTTCCTGGCACTGGGAAGAGTACATCCCACCTCTGACAAGACTCGGATCTGATAGATGCCCATAATGTGAGAAATGTATTTCTGAGCTTCCAGCTTTGCTGGCCATGGAGAACAACCAACTTGGCCCTGCTCCAAGGCTTGTCACTCATATGGGCACAACAGAACTACACACTGAGAAGATATTCTTCCTATTTTATTATCATGTCCCCAAACTATCAAAAAAAGATGTCACATTTCTGTACTCTGTGATGTCAGCTGCCTTATTTGTGGACTTTGTTCATGCAGGGTTGTGACACACACTTCCCACAAGTCTTCTGGGAAGGAACATTACAGGTATCAAGGCACTAGAGTGCTAGATGCCAGTAGAGTGCCTAATTGGATTTCAAAAGGGCATTGCTTCTGCTGCCTTTTGATTTCAATGCAGGTTGGACATGTAAACCCTAGTTGCCGACACTAGGTACCAGAACAAACATCTTTAAAGTCTGGTTGACAGCCTCAGTCTCCTTTTAGACTATGGCACCTGGCTCTTGGGGTGTTGGGAGGATGGAAGAAGTAATGACTATGAGTTCTCAGGAAACATAGAGATGGGGTCAACTAACTTTTAAGTCACTTAGAAAGACAGTCTATTAACACCTCCTGGTAACAGACAGCCATGATAGATTCTCATGATTCCCACTGCCAGTATCTCCAATCAGACAAAATATTTATGACTTTTCTCCCTCAAATGGCTGGTTTATCTAACTTAAAATAAAGAGACCATCAAGATACATCTATGAACATTAGGGACATTACCTCTCCCTTTGTGTCCCTATGTTTACAAAAGAAAATAAACATTCAAACCTTGAAGTGGAAAGTGAATCACACAGAATGGCTGTGGATAGGAGCCATTAAATGCTTGGCTGCATTTTTTTATTGAAACAAGAAATCAATTTACCATACAAATAGCTTTGGCAAAGTGGAGTTTATGTTCTGTTGAAGTTCACAGCCTTGTATCCCTAAAGGTCAAGTACAGAAGCAAAGCCTTTGACCCTTCCTGAGCACTGAAGGACTCCTCAGTGGCTTGCTGGCTCTCACCCCAGAGAGCTGCTGGCGCATCAGGCAAAGGACACACCAGATGTGCTTAAGCAGGAGGCCTAAAGGACCTACTGCATCTCTGCTTTGATTTCTATGCAACTTCAGAAATGTCAGGGTCAATGCCCAGCAAATTACTGGTCCACTACAGGCGAGTGGGGAGCCTGCAGGGTTGTGCAGGGAGCAAATCCATAGTCTTGATTTTGAACAAGAAGAGAGAAAAAAACCAAATCCAGGTTATTTTCAATTCATTCTTGACTGCCTGTAGGTTTTGGTCTGAACTAATAAAGTGGGAGGCCTGTCTTCTTGCTTCATTTTTGAAAGGAAAGCATTTTGGTTTTTTACAGCATTTTGGTGTGAGCAATAGGGCTGCCATCTAGAGGTAGCGGCCAAAGGGACTTTCCAGCACATTCCCTTGGACAGTAATGGCATTGACCGCTCCTCTCACTACCCCATTACAAAGGATTTCTCATTTCTAGATGAAATTGCTATGGTACAAAGTACTTTTCTGTCCACATCTCTCATTCAAAAGTTGCATATCCTGCCCTAATCAATCCAGCTTAAGAATGGGCTATACAGATAATGAATGCATCTGCCATAGGGATGAAGGACAGTATGAAACATGAGGTATAAAGCAGAGACTTGTGGAAGTATTTGAGGGGCTCTGGGAAGCTCTAAGCTTCTGGGAGTGGTATTCAATGTCTGGCTTTGAAAGATTTATAGCAGGGGGACTAGAGGATGGGACAGGGCTTTCTGTGTCCGCCTGAGTCACATCAAGCTCTATAGCCACAGAGTGACCATGATTTTCATCTGGTCACCCCGTTGCTACTCCTCACTACTGCCAGGCTTGAGAATAGTTTGCTCTGGAAATGTCCCAGAACTGCATCTATTTTTGCTCCGGATGTGCTTTTCTCCCATCCCTACAGCAATCTCATTCCTCTCTGACAACAAGTGGGGGCACCAAGTCTGTTGAGACCAGCAGCAAGCTCTCACTGCCTAGGTCTGGACACTGTCCCTGAACTGAATACTTCAAGTCAAAGCGATCCAACTCCCAGCAACTGGAACCAGTCTGGAACTTGTCTTGGTGTTTGCAGCCTGTACAGAAAAGTCACCTCTCAGCTCACATTCCTTCCCCATGGCTGCTTCTGTGCCTTGCTGCCGAATCTGCTCTCTAGTCTGGTGTAGGACTGCCCTTTCCCTATCCATGTCCCTACAACCGGCGTAGGAGTCATTTAATACTGACAAATGGTAAAAGAAACCAGGCAGAGGACATTCATGGCAACCTATTGCTCTCCACAATGCCCAATGTTAATTTGAAGTGTGTTAAGCCCTTCTACCTCCCATACATGTCAAGCAGATTGAAGTGGAACAGGAAAGTGACGGTTGCATGGTGATACTCTGGCCTTGCAGCTGGAGAACCCCAATCAAATGTCCTTGCAAAGCACTTCAGTTTGGCCTGCAAACTGCCTGCCCTCTGTGCCTTGCACCCGCCGTGTTGCAAAATCCCCTGCTGATGTGACTAAGAGGCACGGTCTGTGGCCTCAGCTTCAGTTTCTACCTCTCGCAGCGCTGAAATGGAGACAGGGAAGTGTCAGATGCTTTCTGTTCTCCTTACCTAGGACTCTCTGACCATGGGTGTTTTTGAGTCCAAGGGCCTGAAGGGACAATTCAGTCAATACTATTGTGTGAGTGGCTAAACACAAAGTGCTCTGAACCTAGTCAGAGCTGCTTACATCAAGGAAAGGGGAAGTGGCCGTTGACTCCAGCAAGCGCTAGCAAAGTTCTGCAAGAGGTAGCTAAAAATAGGGCTGCCCCTACATTTCCGTCCTGCCTTTGACACACTCGCAGCTTTCACATCCCATCGGCCTCACTGTTTCCTGGTCACGGGCCTGCCCACGTCACAGAGCAGCCCTTCCTGCCTGCAGACAGCCTCAGGAGCTTTGAAGTGTAGGCAGCTCCCTCCCACCCTGGTGTAAGTGGCCACTTCCCCTGCCCTCCTTACATGTACTTTGGTTGCAAATGAGAAGTGGGGCAAGCCCCCGGTGACAATCTCACGCTAAGAAGACACTAAAATTTCCAGAGATACTGAAGACTAGAAAAGCTTTCCACAGTGGAGTGTTTTCTCAGTAAATGAAATGATGGAAAGTGTTTGGTTGAAAACCCTGGGATAACATTCCCAAACACTGAGTTTTGGTGATTGTTCTTAGTGAACTAAGAGCTGAAAATGGCCTGAACCTGCTTCTTGGAGTAAAAAAGAAAACAAATGCACCCAGGATGTAAAGAATGTGATGAGAAGAGGAACTCTTCTGCATGCTCTGAGGCTCAGATGCCCTTGCCCCTGGGGATAGGGCTGTTAGCAGGCTAAGAATGTTGTGTGTGTTGTATGGTGGCACATAGAAGATGGAGCTGCATTAGCAATGTACTGTAGGACGAGCAAGAGCATTGCCAGTTCAGCCAGGACGGTTCGTGAGAGCAGAGCTCAGAGTGGATGGCCACCTCTGTTAAGATGAGGAGAAAGCAACGAGGTCCATTAACCCAGATGAGATGGAGACTGTTGAAAATAGCCCCTGCCATTTGTCCAAGGTTTTCCAAATCCTGGGAAAGTAATACCCATGGAAAGTTGGGCTGATTAGGAGCTCCTCAGCATTTCTGTTTTCCCTACTTTTCAGTCCATCAGGTACGAGGAAGGGCATAGCAGCATGCGCTTGACTCCTGGTAACAACAGATAGGATCAGGGAAATTCAAGACCCGGGTTTTGCCACTTTCTCTGGATGACAAGACAATTAAGCAACTTACTGCCTTCTTGCCACTCTGCAGGAGCAGAGGCCCAGGCATTTTGGGAGCTGACCCACTCCTCCCGGAGTTTGGAGTCTGGCTGTTATGGGCTCAGGCTGTCAAGCAGAGGAATCTGGTTTTGAAAGAGAAGCACATAGCAGACCCTGATTCTGCTCCCAGGTACCAGGCATGAAGAAATTAAGAAAGCCAGCTGAGTCCCCTTTCTGTGAAAAGACTGATGGTGAGGAAGAACTGGGCCCCTTCAGTGCAGGTGGGACATGCTGTCTTGGCATAGCCTCTATAGAGCCCTGGCATTGGCAGAGGACTTGAATATGGAGAGGCTGTCTTGGGTAGTTGGCTTGGAGTCTATGGAGTGGACCGGGGAAAGGCACACCCGGTGAAAGAGCCCCCAGCCATGCTGCAGGACAGCCTCCAGGGATTAACAGACCTGTTATGAGAGGGCTGCTTCAGGGCACTGGGTGGTAAAATATAGCAGAAGAGCATTTTGCTCAGAAGTCACACTCACACAGCAAGAAATTTTCTCCAGACCAAGCCAAAATCTGTTTCCTGAAGCCTCTTTGTCGACAGATTCCCTTGGAGGAGTGGCAACATTGATTGTATACCTAATGCTGGCTAGAAACAGGACTGTGACAGAAGGGTGCAGCCCCAGCAGCTGCTGTGGGTACACGTGTGTGTGGAGGAGGATGCTGGAGGTGGGGGTGGCTGGTTCCTCAGCAGACAGTTGTAAATTTCTCAGTCTAGTACAGAAGAGAAGCATTTGTAAGCTCTTGTTACTTCAAAGCCTTGCTAACCACTCTCCTCTCAAGTCTAGCCTGTGCAAGTTTCCTGGGTGTTTGGTTTGTTTTTTACTGTTGTAGTTTAGTACCTGGATCTTCATTCGGCCTCTCCATCTACCTCCCTTGCCCTGACAGAGGTCACAAAGGTGGACAACTTGGGCCCTTGGTGAAGCCGTGCCTCTGTGTCCTTCAGAAGGTGTGGGGATCTAGGGAGCCTACCCCAAGGGTGCAGGTGGACTGGAGAAACAGGTCTGCAGCCCTTCAGGTCAGTCCTCTCCGTGGTCTTCATGACAGAGGGACTTCCAAGGGCTTGAGCAGTGCCAGGGAGCCAGAGGGATGGGACACAGATTCTCTCAGCTCCTTGGTTGACCTTCGAAGCCCTCAGCCTCCTCCCCCACCTTTTTCTTCCGTTCCCGTGGCAGGTGAGCTTGCCGGAAACCGCACGGGAGGAGGAAGACAAGTTTCCAGTGCTTTAGTCAGGGGTGGTGTTATGTTTGTGTGTGTGCATTTTTTTCCACAAAGGCAATGGTTTGGGTCACCAGGGCTATTTTAAGATGGATTGTGCAAGTTTCTTCTAGAAAGGGTACTTCCTTGAGGCGGTGCTACAGCACCATCTGGTGGGGTCCCAGCCAGGCTCCAGCAGGAAAGGGGCTGCTCTGCTCCAAATGGCGTTAGCGAAAGGGCTGCTCTGGGCGTAGTTACACCGCCCGAGCGCAGTCCTGCAGGAGAGGGAGCCGGGGCCTTTGCCGGCCTCCTGCCAGCAGACACATTGGTAGGATCTGAGGCGAGACCTTCAGGGTGCACTGGTCCTTGGCAAGAGCTCTCGGAGAGCTGAGTGGTCTCTGAAAGCATTGCTTGCTGCCGTGCTGCAGACTGTCCCGGGCCTTGTTTGCTTCTCGTGATCTGTCTGATAATAAGGTGTGCTAAGACTTCCCCCTGGGGCTGCATTGCACCTGACTAGAATCTCTGGTGCCCTGAGATCTCATTGCTTGTGTACTGGTCAAACCCTGCTGTTACATAAACTGCACCATCATGATGAAACAGCATACAGGGCAGCTTTAGATCCACGTCCAAGACAGCACTGGCTGCTATGTAACACCACAACTTCTTCACCATGAGTACAAGCACAAACCACTCTCCCCACACTTTTTTTTCCCCGCATATAGCTATTGCTGTTGATCAGGAAGTACAGACAAATGGAGGGGGTGAAAGGGCGCAGTGCAGGCCTGGAAGGTCTTAGCTAAATTCACTCATAGTTTGCAAGGAATTTGCAGAGAGATTTGGGATTTCAAAAGTTATATACTGAGTATCATCCATTCTCAGGAGGAAACAGCGTAATGTGACCATTTTGGTGTTCAAGGATAAGAGATATGAGCCACTGGGCTGAAAAAAGTTCAGGAGAGTACATACCATGAGCAGATGTGCATTTTAGACAATCGAAGTGCTAGAACTGGGAAAAGGTAAAACAAATTGAAACAAATGGAGGGCAGGTGTGGGCAGAAAGCTTGCAGCAATTGTTTTGGCAAATCTGGAAGACTAGTGTACATGATCAGCAGTGCCCCCTTCATGGTGGTAGAAACTAGCTGTGACAATTCAAAGGAAAAAATAAATTAAATTTATAAGAAAAAGGTTGGTGGTTTGGGTTTTGGTTTTTTTTTTTTGGTTGTTTTTTGTTTTTTTGAGACCTCACTTTTCAGCTAGGCATTCACAGGAACTGGCAGTGATGTAGAGAACACAGCAATGGCCATCTAAGAAACGATGGAGCTGCCTGTGTATGCCTTTTGTTAAACAGCTGGTGTGATCTGAAGCTTTACTGGGAGAAGGACATAGAAGGAGCAAAGCCAAATGCAGTCAAAACCACTCATCCAGGCTGAAGTACTAGATGTTTAACTTCAGCTCTGGTAAATTCCATCTTTGCACAGAAGGGTTGGGCTGTCTAGAGGGGCCCAACACTGATTCTCTCAGTGGTCAGTACCAACAGAAGGACAGATTGCCCATGGCCCAGGCAGGCATAGTCTGCTCTGGAGAGCTCTGGCTAGTAGCTGGTATGCTGCTGGCCTGGACTCCTGATATTCTGAGGCACTTAGGAAAATCACAACCAGAATTCAGCGTGGCAAGTGGAGCCTACATCCACAGTCCCATTCACTAAGTTTGAGGAATAATTCTTTCAGCTGTAGTTGTGAAAAGCAAAGATTTAAATCCACTTTCCTCTCTTTCCCTGTATATCTTTTTCTGACCTCTCTTTCCTGTCACTGCCATGCCAGCATACACCGCACCACTGCTGCTCTATCCCCCAACTAAAATGTTTTCCAAATTTTAACAACAGTTTGGGGTACCTCTGCTTTTGAGGCCCTACAGTGGAAGCATTTTCAGATTTTAATAGCTTCAGCTATACCAATGGGTGCTCATTTCCTTTAAGAGAGTCCTGCCTCTATGAATCACAAAGTAATATCCATAAGCCTCTGATAGGCAAGGAGAATCAGTTGCCTTGGAATGCTGAGAGCTGGCTGTTGAGAAAAACAAATCCGGCATGTGTGTAGGATCCTGATGAACCTGATGTCAGGGTCTCCAGTGGTGTATCACACCTACATACACAGATACAGTGAAATTCTTGGTCTAAGCTGAAACTCTACCTTGTATTTTAAGCCCTTCCTTAATCTCGAAGAGCAGGTTTTACCACACACTCTTCTGTCCCTCATCACTCCCTCAAGGTCCAAGGCCCAGCAAATCACCAGTGATCATCCTTTAAACATCTTGAGAGTACCCAGACACGGAGTGGCTATTAGCTAGTATTTCACTACAGCATAGAATTTGGCCTTTCCCCAGCCTGTTAACCCCTGCACTTTCCTCTTGGTGCTGACTCTATCCAGGGCCTGAATGACTCCCTTATGTGGAGACAGTGTTTCTGTTGTACCCCCTCCTTTAAGCTTACAAGTGTAAAGAACTCTGCTTGTGCTGCTCCCCCAGCTGTAGCTCTCTGCCAGGCATCACTGTTAGCTAATCAGCGTTATTGTCCTAGCAAATCACCCCCAGGGTGAAAGGCTAACGACTCTCCCGCAGGTTTGCAGAGAGAGGGTGGAGGGGTAACTGATTGCAGGGCTGGTAAAATGGGAAACATGCCCTCAGGTGCTATACACAGAGAGCATTTAGTCCCGCGCAAACAATGGCTAAGAATGAAGGAAACCGATTGGAAATTACACGCTTCCAAAACCCTCGTAGGAAAACTAAAGCCGCTAAGGAACTGCATAGCGCTCAGCTTTGGGATCAGGGGGCAGCAGGAGGAGCAGGCAGAGGGTAGAACTTCCCACCTCGTCGTCCTTTACCCTCTCGAGAGCTGTGGCAGAGCACTGCGGGTACAGGCCCTGGGGCATTTCTTTCTACTCGGAAGCACGCCGCTACTTCACCTCATTTTTGAAAGAGAAACTTTTGCTCTCCTGAGAGGAACCAAAACCCCCTGAGCCCGTTGGGTGGCTCCAGAAGCCGCGGCAGCCCAGGGCAGCCACTAGATGGCACAAGGCCGAGCTGGGCTTGGTCCCGCGGGGCTTTCCTCCAGCCGCCGGGAAACTGCCCTGGGACGAGAGAAGCACAAGAAATCTTGTGCAGGAGGAGAGTGATGTTCTGTTTGGAGAGTGAATTCTTGGAGAGAAGAATGGAAGGATAAAGTCGGGAAAAACAGGATACTTGCGTTTGTGAGGGAGGTAAAGGGAAGGCTCAGTGGGGAGTTACACCCCAGGTCCTCATTCCACTTCATCCTTCCCAGAGCAGACTGGAAAACGGAGCACTGCAGGAGACCCAAAGTATCCACTTTTTGTGATGTAATTGCATTGGCTTCTGGAGAATCAGATGAGCATCAGATCTGGCACACACTGACAAGGGGCAGGCAAGGGTATACAGCAAGCTGCGAGATCATCCCAGACATATTGCCCACCTGCACCTCCAAGGTACACGTGGTACCTTTGAGTCTAATACAAATTTAACATTTGTATTGTCTTATGTCACATCCATTTGCTAAGGAGAAATTTGTGCAAACCCTTTTTCAAGCATCAGGTTGGGAAAATAAGAGTAGGAGTAATGACAGATTTACTCGTAGATGCATCATGACTTCAGCTTTTTGTTCCTTTCAGCTTTGGGGGGCTGGGAACAGAAGCTTTGTGCCAGTTGGAAGGGATGATTCCCACTTTTCTCATGGAAAGTGTCAGATGTTGGAACATGCTGCCTGTGAAAGATATGACTTTAATACATTAGTCTATTTACGGTTATTTTGAAGCAGAGCTTACATTCCCGTGCTCCGTACAGTTGGAACTATGGCACCTGATACAGATAAATAATTTGTTCCAACACAGTCTAAAAATGTTCTATTTTTAAATTAATCTGGTTTCTGAAATACATTCCTAGTGCAGCCAAGTTTCAGACTATAGTGTGCTCCCTGGAGTCTACCAAGCAAATCTGTGTCTATTAATCAAGATGCCTACCTGACTCATAGACACTTACTTCTCACAGGAACATGGGTACAACTAGTTTTCTTTGGTGTTCTGCTGAAGAGCAAAAGGTCTAAATATTTTTAAGCAAAACAAGACACACATGTTCCCCAATTTGTTTATCTCAGTATCACGTGCTGGAGGAAAGCTCTAATCTGAGCCATTGTCACGAGCATACAGGTTGCATTCCCTTCTGTGGTTTATCTATACCAGCCTTGGACCCCGAAACTGCCACCTGTCAAAAGCTCAAAATTCCCTCTTGTCCTTTTCTTACCTTCACAGCTTCATCTACCCCAGTCCCTCTTCTTCCCTCTCAAGCCTTTCCTACACTTGCTGACCATCAAGTATTTTATTCAGGCTGCCGAACTGTCCTTTTAACCCCTCTGCACAAAATCATATGCCCTCAAACTACAAATTCCAAGATTGGGTTTGCTCGAAGTCGAGGTTGGACACAACCAATTTAGAGTGGCACAATGAGTTATCCTTCATCAGAGTAACTATTTAGGGGTACACAATTGTAGTTTGTAGTTCATTTCATGTGCTGGGTAAGCTTTAAACTCAAAACTTCAAACCTCAATGAAAAATGTGGTTTTAATTTCTAACGCTACCATGTCCCAAACAGCATTGTGCTGCTCTGAAACCTCTTCAGAATTACTAGGACTTCCTGATATGATAGTCTTGAAGTGTTAGTTTTGTTTGTTTTCCTAACAGGAAAAAACAAACAAACAAAACCAAACCCACCCCCCCAAACAAAACAAAACAAAACCCCAAAAAAACCAACACACACACAAAACCACCCACCCCAAAACCAATAAAAAACCCCTCCCATCTGTCCTCTAAGAAAAAAACCCAAAACACCTAAACAAACACAACAGACACACAAACCCCCCCAGCCCACCCCGACCAAACACCAAAAAAACAAACAAAAAAACACCAAAAAACAAACACGGCAAAGGAAGGAAAGGAGCCGGAGGGAAGACGCCGACACCACCGCA